>JAQZBX010077255.1:0-14308 GCA_029593785.1 Cabassous unicinctus | reverse complement strand
TACATTCATAATGTTGTGCTACTATCACCACCATTCATTACCAAAATATTTCCATCACTCCAAACAGAAACTCTGTACCAATTAAGCATTAACTCTCCATTCCTGACCCCACACCCTGGTTCCTGGTAACCTGTATTCTAGTTTCTGATTCTATGAATTTTCTTATTCTAATTGTTTCCTATCAGTAAGATCATACAATATTTGTCTTTATGTCTAGCTTATTTCACTCAACATAATGTGTTCAAGGTTTATTCATGTTGTTGTATATGTATCAGAACTTCATTCCTTTTCACAGCTGAATATTATTCCATTGCATGTATATTCCACATTTTGTTTATCCATTCATCTGTTGAGTTGCTTCCTTCTATCTTTTGGCAATTGTGAATAATGCCTATGAACATCAGTGTGCAAATATCTGTTTGAGACCCTGTTTTCAATTTTGGGGGTACATATCTACAGTGGGATTGCTTTATCATGTGCCATGTTTGTACTTAACTCTCTGAGGAATCACCAATCTGTTTTCCACAGAGGCTGTACCATTTAACATTCCCACCAGCAATGAATAAATGTTCATATTTCTCCACATCTTCTCCGACACTTGTTATTTTCCATTTACCTAACAGTAGCCATTCTAGTGGGTTTGAATTTATTTGCATTTCCCTATGGCTAATGATGTTGAGCATCTTTTCATGTGCTTTTTGGCCATTTGTATATCTTCTTTGGAGGAATGTCTATTCAAGTCTTTCCTTTGCCCATTTTTAAAATTAGTTGTTTGTCTTTTTGTTGTTGAGTTAATAGGGTTTGTTTATATATTCTGAATATTAAACCCTTATGGAATATGTGGCTTCCAAGTATTTTCTCCTATTAGGTGAATTGTCTTTTTACTTTCACGATAAACTCCTTTGATGTAAAATAGATAAAGTCTCATTTATCTATTTTTTCTTTTGTTGCTCATGCTCTTGGTGCACAGTCTAAGAAACCATTGCTTATCACAAGTTCCTGAAGATGCTTCCCTATGCTTGCTTAGAAGAGTTTTATAGTTTTGGTTCTTATATTTTGGTCTTTGATCCATTTTGAGTTAACTTTTGTATATAGTGTGAGGTAGGGGTCCACCTTTATTCTCTTGCATATGAAAATCCAGTTTTCCCAGCACTATTTGTTGAAGAGACTGCTCTTTCCCCATTGAGTGGACTTGGCACCTTTGTCAAAAATCAGTTGGCTTTAGATGTGAAAGTTTGTTTCTGATTATATTCCATTGGTCTATATGTCTGTCCTTGTGTCTGTACCATGCTATTTTGATTATGCTAGCTTTGTAAAAAGTTTTAAAATTGGGAGGTGTGAGTCTTCCAACTTCATTCATCTTTTTCAAGTTTTTTTTTGTGTGTGTGTGTGTGTGTGTGGCTCTTTGGGGCCCCTTACTCTTCCAAATAAATTTGATTATTTGTTGTTCCATTTGTGCAAAGAAGCTTGTTGGATTTTGATTGGAATTGTACTGACTCTGTAAATCACTTTGGCTGGAATTGATATCTTAACAATACTTAGTCTCTCAATTCATGAACACAGAATGCCTTTCCATTTATTTAAGTCTTCTTTGATTTCTTTTTTCTTTTTTTTTAAGGCTTAATTTATTATTATTATTTTTCTTTATTTTAAAGAAAAGCTTTAGATTACATAAAAGTTACATCAAAAATACAGGGAATTTCCATATACCCCACCCCCTCTCCCTCCCACAATTTCCCCCATTAATAGCATCTTTCATTAGTGTGGTACATTTGTTACAATTGATGAACACATATTGAAACATTGCTATTAACCATGCTCTATAGTTTACATTATGGTTTAAATTTTGCACCACACAATTTTATAGGTTTTGACAAAATGTATAATGGCCTGTATCTGTCATTGCAATGTCATGCAGAGCAATTCCAAAGTCCCCAAAATACCTCAACCCATCTCCCACCCATCTGCCTCTGTGCCATATACCCAGCCTTCTTTCCTGTTCCTGCAGATGAATCATCACCACTTCGAAGACCAGCTCTGTTCTTCTTTATACATCTCCTACATGTCCTTTTCTCTCTTGCCTCCTCAAGAATCTGCTCCAGCAATTGTCTCATTATTGCTCTGTATCAACCATTTCCCCCTCAATAATAGATTATTCTCATCAAGATAAAAATAAGTTGTAATTTCTACTATCTTAAAAAAAAAAAGCTTACCCCCACTTTTCCATACATTGCTAGTTCTAATTCTTTGTTAATCTTAAAAGCAATATCTAGTGATCAAGTGAAAGAATTATCTATACTCACTGTCTCTAATTCTTTTTTGCCCATTCTTTCTTTAACTCACGGTAACCAGTTTTATTCCCACCACTTCACAGAAGTTGCTCTTGTTAAAGTCACCAATAACTTCCAGTTTTTCTGATTCCAATGGTCATCTCTCCAGTCTCATTCTATTTATCCATCAGCAGCATTTAACATAATTACTCAGTCCTTGCTTCTTGAAATTTCTTTACTTATTTACAAGCCATCACTCTCCTAGTTTTCCTCCTGCCTTAGTGGCCAAGACACCTGTGCTGGATCTTCCTTATTTCCTCAATCTCCATATCTCTGTGTATTTGAATTCTCCTCTGAAGTTCAGCTCCACTTGGAATTCTCATATGTGTATCAAATTTGACATGTTCATATTAGAACTCCTCTAACTTGCTCTTCTCCTGGTCCTCCTTATTTACTCAGGGTAAAGCACTGGAATCTCTTTTGACTTTTCTCTTGCTCCCATATACCATGTCTAATTTTTTTTTAACAAATCCTGAAATCTCTACCTTCAAAATATACACAGAATCTGCCACTTTTTAAAAAGAACATCTCTCTTACCATTCTGACCCAAGTCACCAAAAATCTCTCCTGAATTATATTACAAAAGCTTCTTTACTGTACTTCCTTCCATACATGCTCATTCTCAACAGAACTTCCAAGGTGATCCTTTTAAAATGGAAGTTAAGGAGAGCTGGTATAGCTCAGTTGGTTGAGTGCCTACTTCCCATGTATGAGGTCCAGGGTTCAATCCCCAGTTCCTCCTAAAAGAAAAAAAAAAAAAGCAAATTAAAGCAGTACTTCTCAAATTCTCTGTGATAAAGAACTATTTTTTAAAATTTCCATTCCATCATGAATTGGTGCTTTTGTAAAGTATAATACAAAGAAATTATTAGAAAAATGAAATTTTAAAAAGACATAAAAATTACAAGTCAAATTTTTATTATCAGATTCAACAGGCATAAAATTACATTTCAATGAGAGGAAATATAATTTAAGAACATTTCTTTACTCCATTTATCCACTTTTTTGTCATGAGCCTGTAACAGACTGCTCACGGATGGCACAGGCCCACAGGTCACCCTTGGGTAGTGCTAGGTAAGACATGTCAACTGAATGACTTCCACATCACTCCAATAGCAGCCAAAGACCTTTTGAGGCCTGAAAGGCCCTCCAGCATTGGGTCCCCCACCACCTCTCTGATCTCTTCCTTGGCAGCTTGCCTCTTGATTTAATCTGCTCTAGCCACAGGGACCTCCAGCTCTCCTTCAAATGAACCAAATGTCTTCCCACCCCAGCGTTTTGTACTTGGAGTTTCCTCTGCTTGGAATGCATTATTCTCGGAAAGCCACAGGACTCTTCCCTTACCTCCTCAGGTCACTGGTTAAATGTCACTTTTGAGGCCTGCCCTCCCTATCACCTTACTTAAAAATAGCAGTCCTCACCCTTCCTCAATATGTTTTATTTAATTCATTATCTATCTTCCCACAGTAGAATGTAAGCTCCATGAAAATAGGGGTTATTCTTAGTTTTATTCACTAGTGCTTAGAATAGAGCCTGACACACAGTAGGTACTAAAAATGATTTATTGAATGAAAAAATTGAAAGAATCCAACTCTTAAGTGTATATCATAAGACTATTATCAGAAATATGTTAAAAGTAAAAGAATGCTCGTCGTGGTCTTAAAGTATTTATTGAGCCTGTTTATGGTGATATAAAATTATACATCTCCTACATGTCCATCAATAGGATATTGATTAATTGAATTATGGTGAACATCTACAATTTTTGTTTGCCCAATAACTATTCTCCTAGAAACTGCCTTTGTCCATCACATGGCCTCTATGGAGTTGATCTATTCTAAGAGGTGGTTGGCACGGGAGTGGGAATTTAACTAACAATCCCTTTTCCTGAGATTTTGTACTGTATTTCCCCTAGGAGAAATGATTCAGAAGCTGCTAATTCAGTGTTCTAGGTCACTTTAGAGAACATCAGTACTGTGAATTATGAGAATTGACTGTATTCATATTGCTCTGTGTAGCTGCAGTTTATTTTCACTGTTGTATGATATTTTGCTGGAACCAGTAAACCAATCCTCTGACTGAGAATTATCATGGAAAATTAGTATGAGGCTTCTAATTATAATTTGACTTTCCATGTGCTAATGATGCTAGATGAATATTTCCAGTATGTGAAATTCGTGCTTCTCATTATAAATATGTAAATTGGTATTCTTAGGTCTTCCTCAGGCACTTGTATGTTTTAGGGAGGATGAGTAAATCTCTCACGGCTAGTCAAGGAAGGGTGTCCAGTACTTGAACGTGAATAACCAGCTCCAGGCAGCAGCCCCTTAGATGACACAGAATCCATGCCATTTCCAGAGGGTTGTATGTTCCCCAGTAATTTCAATGAATTCATCTGGCTCTGTGGATCAGCCTTTAAATATTTTTATTGTGTAATGCTTAGTAAATATAAAAGAACATGGTAACAATAACAGCACATTACCAGTCACTTGCTTGCATCCGTGTGCTTTTCTTCTCCTGCCTCTCTGCAAGAGACAGCTGTTATGCTCCAAGTTGTGGTTATCATTCCCTTGCCTCTTTTAATTGATAATTTTAGCACATATGTATATATTCCCACATATTTATGTACTTTTGCTTGTCTTTAGATTTATAAAAATGATGTCATACTGTTTGTAGGCTTTTGCAACTTGCTTTTTCCATTCATTACTTTTCTAAGACATATTCTTGTGGCATTGCACAGATACAGTTTATTTTCACTGCTATATGATATGCTGTTTTGTGATTATACCAGCTTTTATTTTTCTATTCTATTAATGCACAGTTGAACCATTTGGATTTTTTGTACTGAAAAATTGATCCTATGAGCGTTCTTATTCTTCTCCCCTTGTGCCCTGTTTAAGCTTTTTTAGGGTATATATCCAATAGTGGAATTGCTGGATCATGGGGTATGTGAATATTCACCTTTGTGAGAAAATGTAAAGTTGTTTTCCAAAGTGATGCTACCATTTTATAGTCCCACCACTGTTTATAAGACTTTGTGTCTTCCTTAACATTTTTGAGCTGGGGAATGATCTAAGAAAGTGATATTTTGGGAAGAGAAATCTTATTTATGTGCTGGATGGATTTGAAGAAGTAGAAACTTAAAGTGTGAAATCCAATATGAGGATATTAGAGTAGTCCAAGTTTGAGTTACATCCTAAAGGCAGTAAGCAATGGGTTTGACTGACCAATTATTTTGGTCTTTATCTTTGGTTATTAAGGATGAGCAAAGTTAAATATAATTTCAGCATCTTTAGCCTATACCAGAATTCATTTATTCAAACAATAAAAATGTATTGAGAACCTACTATTTACCAAACATTGTATTAAGCAGGAGCATTAATATGAAACACAATTTTATAATTACGGCAGAAATGAACAGTACAGTACAGTAGCTACAGCACAATGTCATCAGCATGATGATGGCGATTAGCACAAGGGTGCTAAGAAGTGCAGAGAGGGGGCACTGAATCCAGTCTGGTGTGGGCTGCCAGAGAAGGGATTGTCTGAGCATCTCAATTTTGAGAAGTAGGTGTTTTCCAGAAGAATAAATAGTAGAAAATAGAGTTTTAGGCCAGGAATACAGATCATGGAAAGGCAAGGAAGAGTGATGAGCCTGGTGCATTTGAAGAACTGTCATTGTTTCTGCATGGCCGAGGCCTGGTTAGGGTACAGAGAAGGCTTGTCACAGCGGGAAGGAACTGGAGCCTGCCATGCTAAGGAGTTGGAACTTCCTGACGGAGGCAGTGTCGAGCCTCCAGAGTTCTAGGTCTGTGCCTACACTCACCTCTCTAGGTGTCCCACCCACCTTTTATTTTTGAAATACCACTTTTCATTTTTACTTGTTACATGGAATTTATTTTTAAAATGCAGCTACACACTTCCTGGCTGAGGCAGAAACTGCTCCATTTTCAAGGCCTTTTTACCTGGAGTTGCATACTATCCCTGGCCTTTCCTCACCTCCTTGACTAGTTTCCAACCCACTTTACTAGCTAGGCCTCTGTCTTCTGAGTGCTCTTTGAGCTTGCTAGCATTATGATTAGAATGATCATACGATGCATCATCCCACCTGGAGCCCTTTTGAGTTTGAAAAGAAGTGCTATTAATAGTTATTCTGGGCAAGAAGGCTAAACCAGGATTGTCCCTATATGTTTGCTTCCTATCAACAACTTGCCAAGCTCTCCTAACTCCATCTTAATTGCTAGATTCTGTACATTTCCTCAGTTGGACAAACCTTCTTGCTTAGACTCTTCAGATTTTTTTGAATTTGCTTTAGCTGTTCTTGATTTATTATCTACCAAGCCTCTCAGATCTGCTATTACCTGCTCTTGTTTTTTGATCTGGGAAGCCAGAGGCAGTGTGAGAGTTCAGGCCAGGATGCTGAAGGTGTTCTTGAGAAAGTAAGTTCCCTCACAAAGCTGGGTAATGATTTTGTAAAAGTTCTAGGTCCCAGGCTCCCTACTTGATACCCTAAGTAACTTATCTCATAATCTTGTTGGGTTAGTATAATTATGTTCATGTAGAAACTCAGAGAGGTTAAACAGCTTTCCTAAAACACCACTGCAAGTAAGGATTTAAACCCAATACTGCCTTTTCTCAGAGCTCATACCCTTTCTGTAATAACATCCACAGGGATTAACAGATGAAGATAAGGCAATGTGAGGGCATCTGGCTCAGTAGACACAGATTGGAACAGGAGACCATTATGCCAGGAGATGTAAGGTGCTCTCTAGGTGTTCATAGGTCCATCCAGAGGAGTGGATGGAAGTACCAGCTGTGGGGCAGTAACTGGGCAGGGGCCACCCTTGGAGATCCAGACAGAGAGGCAATTGTTATCAACTTAAGTTATCCTCCCACAAGGCTGAAGTTACAATTGAAATTGGTGAACAGGTTCACTGAGGTTTAGGACAATTTAAATTGAATATGCATAATACACCAATGATAAGGCATAGCTGAGTAAACAGGTGTGCAACCAAGATTTCCCCAGGTTTCATTTGCTTGTGTTAGAAAAGACATTAATCTTTTAATATTCAAATACTTTTGGTTCATTTTCGTTACTTCCTGAAGCAAGGCCTGGGGACCCTGCAAAGTTTCCTCCCCACCGTCATTTTGGGAGTCCTCAGAAAGTGTGCTCAAAGATGAATCTGTTCACCTGGGACCATTCTGGCATCCATCTGCTAGGTGTCACCTCAGAGAATTCTTTGTCTTCTGTTGGTGTCCCAGGCTTTGCAGGACCCTGCCAGGTACCGCCAGAGTCCTGGAGATTGAATTCATGGTCCGCATAGTGGTCTATGAAGACTCCCCAGCTACCACTGTAGTGGGTTCAAGTGGGGCTCAAGGCCTCCAACTCCCACATCAACCAAAACAGTCCATTTTTATCTGGTTCATAAGGAGTTTCCATGTTTGATTTCTTTGAAGAAAATTTCATACTTCTTAAAGTTGTTTGAAAACTATTTCACCAGAACCTTCCTGGTTCCAGGACTCTGCTGTGTTCTAGGGAAAAGTGAACAAGTCCTCATATTCCTGCTTGATGTAGAATTTTGTTCCCCTGGGGAATAAAGCCCTGATGTTTGAGCCACAAGTCTCACAAAGTTGCTTATTAAAATACATTCTTCCCCATTCTGGCTTGCAGTACCCTTCTGCAGGGACATCAAGCCTCATCTGTGGGGCAGAATGAGCACCATATATTTTTTACCCAACCCATTTGTCTCTTTCAGAGTTGCTGGTTGCAACCAAACAAAATCTAGTATGAGCAGAAAAGGAATTTAATAAAGAATATAAGATTCTCCAGGCAGCCCAAAGCCAGGCCTGGAGTTTCCACACCCAGGAGCAATGCTCAGTTTAACAGTGAGAACGGCTCTGGTAGAAACGTCTCTGCAGTCTCCACCCAGCACCGATTCTGGCCCGCCTGCCAGCACTGCTGGGGCTGGGTTCTGGACATGACCTTGACCTTGGCCACTGTGCCCCCTGGGAACTAGATAGCCTGGACCTAAGGGAGAACAAAAACTTTTTTCCATTACAGTGAAAGTAGATTTTTGCTTACGCCACCATCAATATTAAAAGCCATAGGGTCTTTTTTTTCCCTCCATTTTCTACTTTCTTTTATGCTTCCCTCAATAGTCAACTTAACTATTTATTGAGTGGATCTAAGCACAGTGAATAAAACAGTAAATGAAACCATAGTCCTGCCACATAGTGGTTATATTCTAGAGGAGAAGCAGATTATGGACAGAGAGTCAAATACACGAATAATATAATCTCAGATAGTGACATGTACAAAAGAGATAAGGAATAGAAAGTGACTGAGCTAGTGCTCATTTATATAAGGAGGTCAGGGAGGGTAATGTTTCAGCAAAGATCTGAATAATGGGACAGGAGAGTCAAGAGATTTGGGAACAGGAAACCCTGAGACACCAGGTGCTGAAGTTAGAGGACAAAGACCAGTGTAAGTCTGTTAGAAAGAAGTCAGAAAATGAAACGGGAAGGAGAGACCAGGGCCGACAAGATGGAGGGTCTTGTAGGCCTCAGTTAAGGGTTCAACTTTTATTCTAAACATAATGAAAACCACTTGGATGGTTTTAAGATGGACAGTGACATGATCTGATTGGCTGCTGATTGATAATGTATTATGCAGGGGTAAGTTAGAATGGGGAAACCTGTTTGGAGGCTTTGCTGTAGCCCAGCTAGGAAACCATGTTGGCTTTGACTAGGATGGAATCAGTGGTGGTGGTGAGAACGGATCAAGTCTGCAATGTATTTTGAAGCCAGACCTGTTATGACTTGCTGATTAGAGAAAGGACTCCAGTATGAATTTCCAGAAAATGACCAACAATATTTCCCAATCCATATGCTCTTACAAAACCTTGCCACTCCCCCTAATGAAGTAGAGTCTTTGTCCCCATGCCTTGAAGCTGGATGGGCCTTTGTGGCAGCCTCAACTATTAGAATATGGTAGAAGTTGATGCACATGACTTCTGAGGTTAGGTCACAAAAAGTGACCATCTTGGGGTTCTCACCCTTTTAACTCAGTCACCACACTGTTAGGAAGCCCAGACCCATGTGGACAAGCCTATAGGGAAAGGAATCAAGGTCCTTGGCCCTCAGTCTCAGTGGAGCTCCCAGCCAACAGCTGGCATCATCTTGCTAGTCAAGTTAGTGACCCTTCTTGGAATTGTATTCCTAGATGAATATCTTGATCCTTCTTAGGAATAGACTTGCTCAAGTCCTGGATTTTTTCTACACCGGTGTCTTCAACTACATGGCAATTTTTTTCTCTATTTAGCAATTGACTCCAAACACCAGGTATTAGCGGCCCCCAGTTCAATCTCCATTTTGTGTGTATTCATAGAGTTCTTCTCCCCACTTATATTCCATCAGACAGACATCTTTGATAACTAGTGTGAATCTATCATTGTGCTGGTGCACTTTGGTTCATATTCTTCTGCTGCCCTCTAAGGGCCACTAGCCACATTGCGCCATTTAGATCCTTTGTCTTTGGCAGGAAGTATTCTAAACATTTCACATACCCTTATCATGTTAATGCTAACAATTCTATGAGGTAGGCACTACTATTAGTATCCTTTTAAAGGTGAGAAAACAGGTACAAGAATCAAGGAACTTGTCCAAGGTCTTCCAATGTTCAAACTGGAATTTGAACCAAGGGAGTCCTGTTGCAGTGCCTATGTGCTACCCTATGTCCCCTCCCCTTTGGTTAACCAAAGTAGGAACTTTAGGCATTCATGTGGTTTAATTTTATAGTTTGTATAAAATAAATTTGCGAAGTGATGAGTTGTTCTGTTGTCTGTTTTTTTGTTTATTATTATTATTGGAATAATAAAAATGCTCTAATAATTGAATTGATGAATGCACAGCTATGTGATTATAGCAAATACCATTGATTGTACACTTCGGATGGATTGTATGCTTTATTAATATGTATCAATAAAAGTGATTTGTTTAAAAAAGTTAAGTTTTCTTTTCAACTTGGTTTTTCAATGCTTCTGGATTATGGCACTAGCTTCCTAACTGCTCTCCCCATTGCTAGTCTTCTCCACCCAATCTATCCTCCACACAGAGGTATCTTGAATGATTTAAAGAGTACCTTCTCTTTCCACCTTTCCTCTAGACAGGAAAAGTATAAGAACCAATCTTACAAAAGGGGTAGATTAGTCAGCGCAGCAAACTGGGCTCAAATATCCTGCCACCCTAAAAAATCACAATCTAAGATGGAGGCTTTTCATCTGTGGTTATTACACTTAAAATGCAGTGTTTATATCTGAGTAACTTTAACCTTTATCTTATTCACCATGACACCTATCCTTCAAGGAAGAAAGCCCATCTTCACTATTTTACAAGAGAAGAAATTCTACTCTACAAAATAAAGTCACCCAATAAATATAGCACAAAGTAGAACTATAAATCCTGAAATCTAATTGGTTTTCAAAACGGAGGTGACGTATGTGCAGTGGAACTCTTTAAATACAACCTCATACAGAAGCTTAATGTGTAAAACAGATGAAAGCTGCTCTGGTTGAATGGGGAGCAATAAATGTGAAGAGTGTGTGTTTAGCCCTTTACAAAGACTTTTTAAACACATCTGAGAATACTCTAGTGCTCAGCTAGAAAAACACTACTGTTTTTCTAGCTGAGCATGTGTGGACCTAAGCATGTGTGGAACTAAGGTAAAAGAGTTTTTACCAGCAATGAAGATGGGGAGTAGAGAAGTTGCTAATGCCAAACCCATAACCAATATTTGTATACGTTTCCAGCATTCCCCAGGCACTTTGTTTATACCTGGACATTCTAGTTTTTTATGGAAGATCAAAGAAAGCTAAAAATAAAAATGGTCAATATTCATACAAAGCTACCCTGATGACCTCACCTAGCCACCACCTCCAGCTCTTCTCCTCTGGGTTTTCCAATTCATGTTACCCATTAAGAGACTTTTGTCATCTGAGGCATAAGCTCCCTGCTAGTGGGTGGGAACGGGGACAGCGGATGGAAAGGGGGAGAAAGCTTTTTAAGTGTATGCTCTGCTGTTGGAGCTGTGCTCCTGCTGACTTGTTGGATGGTATGCAAAAAAAAAAAAAAAAAATAGTCAAAAGAGGCAATAAGAAAGTCAACCACGTTTCTTAGATCAAAATATCGTTTCCCAAGATCCCATCATTCCAATCCCTGTTGCCTAGAGTGGAGAGTCATCATTACTAGACTTTAGTGTGAATCTGGATCTAGGTCAAGCTTCCTTTAGCATTAAGTAGGCTTTCTCTGCTTGTTTTTGTGGTTTTAAGAAGCTCCCAGGATCATTCTGATGCAGGCAAGTCTGATGCAAGAAATACTGGCATATCGGTTTGCCAGAGAAATTGAAAGTTATTAAATAATATTAACATTATTTCCTGCATTACTTTAAAAATATTGGTCAGTTGGATTCCTTCAAAGTTTTTATATCCCCCTCCCCCACAGGCTTGAGACCTGTGGGAAAAACAAATTACGGTGAATACATCAGCCTTGAAGATTGAACCATTTCCAGATCCATCTGTTCTGATAGACATAAGTGACTTACTTTTCCTTGGTTCCGTAGTATATCCAAAATGAATTCACCTGCCATGCCATTTCCCTCTCTTCATTTTCCACTATGAGCTTTAAAAACCTGTAGTTATAAATCTCATGTCTCTTAGACTGATGCCATGGCTCGTTCTTGAGTCTGCCTACAAGCACTGGAAGAAAAAAAATGGTATCTTTGTGAACAGTTTAATTATTCCAAACTCTGACAGCCCTGTTCCATGGTGACATCTGTGAGGAAATAATTCAGAAGAGAGAAAATACACATGTTCTTAGATTACAGGCATAAAAGGCACCTACTATATCAGAAAATTTGTACTTGTTATCATGGAATGAATAATAATGATGAAGTACGGTAGTGGGCAAATTAAGATACCCTGGATCAACTGAAAATAGTCCCTTATAAAATGAGCTATATGAGAATTTTCTTCCAGAATTTTGCACCAGGAATTTAGCAGTAACTAATAAAAATTTAAATGCTCAGATTCTTTAGCTCAACTTCTTGGAAAGCAGCTTGTCAAAAAAGAAATTAGTCAAATTAAATAGAGATATAGATCTATAGGTACTGATGAAAAAAGTCTAAGATACAAGTGAAAAAAAAAGCAAAATTTACACATGCTCACTTACCATTAGACCTTAAACCCATTTGAAATTTTTGAATTTAGCTGTGAGGTAGCAATTAGATTTAAAAGATTAAACTTCTAGATGGACCAAAAGTCATAACAGCATTTATTAAATTGTCTGAATTTTCCCCACTAAATTAAAAAAGGTTAATTTTGTCATATTTCAAGTTACCACAGATAATTGAATCTAATTCTGAATGATACTGATTTGTCTCTTCCTTTAACAGCATTAAAGTAATCTGGTTGCAGACCGTTTTAATAGCACAATAGCAAGTACCACTTGCTTGATTTTCTTTTTTTATGAAAGTCCCAATCTCCCACATTTATTATTTTATTAATTTAAAAACTTTTATTCAGTCAAAAATTCCTAAACTTCAGAATATGATTGGAATTGTGTTAACTATTATTGATTAATTTGGATAGGATTGACAAGTTCATAAGATGTCTTTCTATTCACTGTCCCTTAGTTTTTGCTTATACATTTTTTTTGGTGAAAAAGCTATTCTTCCAGTTGCTTTCAAACTGGGTATTGCTAGTGTAAAGTTATTAATTTTCATTTATTTGTCTGGTATCAAGTCACTTAATAAGCTCATATTCTGATTGATTTCTAGTGTTTTGTTCATTCTCTTTCATATGAGCTGGAAACATTTTGTGGTTGCTATTAACCCTGAGTTAGACACAGGAACAGTACATTAAATGACAAACACTCTTACAACCAAGTTCACATTAGAGTCATTCTTACTCTTTATTATCACTCTTCCTAAAGCATCTTTCCAGCCTCGGAGGGAAGAGAGGAACACAGTGCACAAGCATGGCCACCGCACCCCTGGACTAGAAATCCTCATGGTCAGGAAAGGAAGAGGCAGCAGCTGCTGCCTGAGGGCCCTCAGGCTCATGAGTCCTCTCTGCAGTCAGGCGCAGTCAGGTGGTCTCATTTTATTGCAGGAGTTGGGGCACGTATGTTTGAGTAGTCAGAGCAGGTACGTGAAGGCAGCCTCACACACTCCCAGACTCCTGACACCTCAGTTATAATCAGGATTGGGGTGACCTGATCCTGATGGTCATACATTCCACAAAACGTCTTCACAAGACACACAGTCTCACAAATAGAACTTGCAAAAGGAGAGATGTAAATTTATGCAGTGCATTGTAGCTAGATCAACAATTTCGTGAACTAATTTAAAAAAGATAGACCTCGATTTTATTTCTTTTTTTTTTTTTTTATTGGAGAAGTTGAGGGTTTCCCCACTCCAAAAAAAAATCCTGCATAAAAACAGGGTTCCTGTATACCACTTTAT
This sequence comes from Cabassous unicinctus, assembly GCA_029593785.1. NCBI lineage: Eukaryota > Metazoa > Chordata > Mammalia > Cingulata > Chlamyphoridae > Cabassous > Cabassous unicinctus. The sequence goes on along the minus strand of JAQZBX010077255.1, from coordinate 460 downwards.
TATTAACACCTTGCATTGGTGTGATACATTTGTTACAACTGATGAAAGAACATTTTAAATAATTGTTCTGTTAACTATAGTCCATGGTGTAATTTAGGATTCACTGTTAACTTAGGTCTATAACATGACTTAGGACATGGCTCCGGTCATGATTTAACTTAGGTAACACTGTTTGTGTTGTGCAGGTCCATGGTTTGTTTTTTTTAAAGTTTTTCTAGTAATGTATATATGAACAAAAATTCCCCCTTTAATCAAATTCATATATATATATATATAATTCAGTGCTGATAATTACATTCACAATGTTGTGCTAACATCACTACCATCCATTACCAAAACTTTTCCATTGTTCCATAGAGGAACTTGGTACATTTTAAGGCTTAACTCCCTATTCCCTAACCCTACCCTGTCCCCTGGTAACATCTATTCTAGATTCTGACTATATAAGTGTGTTTCTTAT
>JAQZBX010077254.1:0-14273 GCA_029593785.1 Cabassous unicinctus | reverse complement strand
TAATTTTATATCCAGAAGAGGGTGTGTAGGTGGGGTTTCATTGTGCTGAGAGCAGTTTCTCAGGGGACACTTAGTCTGGTTGAAGTCCATTTAGATTTACCTCTCACCCCAGATACAGTGCACCACCCTTCAGAGGTGGAGGGTTGGATGAACAAAAAGGCTGCACTGCCTTGAATCTCCCAGCATTCCAGGCACAAGGATAACAAAAAGTCCCTTGATTTGGAGTTAGGAGATCTAGACTTGAGGAAATAATTTAATCTTTCTGGTCTTGGATTCCCATTGGTAACATGAGGCGATTAAACTTATATTTCCAAAGTCCTTTCAAGTTCTAATAATTTAGAATTTTGAATATGAGGAATATCTCTTGAAGCCACAGGAGCTCAGGTGTACCCTTTCCAAAAGATGAGACTAGAGCAGAACTGGATACAAGAATGAATTTCTTTCAGTGAGGGAAAATCTGTGGTAGATTGAATCAGGCCCCTGACAAAGACACGTTCAAGTCCTCATCCCAGTGTGGGTGAGAATCCATTTATAAAGAGTATCTTTGAATATGTTATTAGTTAAGGTGTGGTCAAAAAGAATGAGGGTGGGCCTTAATCCATTATGGCAGAAGTCTTATAAGAAGAGGAAATTAATGCAGTGTCAGGAGAAACCAGAGCAGGAGACGCAAGAAGGCAGATTCACCATATGATGGAGCATTGCCCAGAAGCTAGCACCAAAACACTGCAGACTCCAGGAGAAAGCATGACCTTGTGATACTTTGATTTTGGGCTTCTAACCTCCAAAGCTGTGAGATAATAAATTTCTGTTGTTTAAGCCAACTGGAATGTGGTAGCTGTCATAGCAGCCCTGGCAAACTAAGACAGCATCCTTGCTCAGACTTAAGGAGAGATAAGAGGCTCACACACATCCTGAAAGCCTACTTGGAAATATCATTTAAATTGAGATTTTATCAGGTTTAAATAATTCTAAAAGAAATATAAGGAGAAGGCTTTATAGATAAAACACAGGCTCTTTTATTATTCATCATGGTTCCATCTTTTTTGAAAAAAAGGAAAAGTATATTATAGCTAAACATATCATTGTGGCCAGAGAGTATGTTTTTTCATCTACTCATAGGGTTGTCTATAATGCCTGGATTCACAGAAAACCCTGACCTAAACACTGATCTCATGGTCTCTGTTACTTGGAAGGAAAACACAGATTCTTCTTTCTTTGCAGAAAAACTCCTGGACAGTAAATGCTGGTTGTTAGAATTGAAGGTGAGCTCATGCCTTCTGTACGTGCTACAGAGTCCTGAGCCCATGTTAGACTTTAATAACTTCTGATGGGGTAGGATAATATTTCATTTCAACCCAAAACCTACTCACCTCTTCATTTCTACCTGCCTGGATTTGATTCAATGCATATTACTAAACTCCTTGTTTTTTGGCACCACTCTACAAAATGACAGTAGTTCTCTAGTAGATTATGATGTTGGTTCTGAGATTCTACCATCTGAAAAATAACCAACAAATCTCTTCACATTTGGCATTTCTGCACTATCTTAAGAGATTTTTTAAGTCTGTCATCCAACTTATCCCCATCAGAAGCAGGATATATTTCTGCATCTCCCTTGATCCTTTTTGTGCTCATTTCTCAATTCTGTTTCCTGATTTACTGCCTGGCATCCTTTGTGTTGATATCTGTGTGCCAAGAAAACCACAAGGTTAACATGGACGTGCAGAGTGCTCTGTGATCCTTGGTCTGAAGTTGGTCATAAATCATTCAGATTGGAAACCTAGTTCAGGGAGGCCTGAGCTTCCAAGACACCTAGGGGATGACCTTCTAAATGGGTGTATACCAACTACACAGTCTAGTGCTCTAAAATGATGGTTGCTAAACAGCATGTGCTGAAAGATTGATGGAATTAAAAGGTTATCCTTGTGTGATGGAGAAATATGGGCAGGGCTCTGCGGCTATTACCAAAAAGATGAAACAAACAGCAAGGATAGCTGTGCCGCGCCAAAGAATTGGCCAAAGTGTCTTGATGAAGAAATAGGATACTTAGGACTCGGCAAGGGAGTCACCACTTTCTTTCTCTCTAGCCATCTCCCTAAATTAGTTGCTCAGACACTGGTTACCAAGGTCCCTGGGTAACTTTTCCAAGCCTTTGTAACCAGGTTCTGCTTAGAATCCATGTAGGAACTGCAAGTCATCTGGAATATCTATTCTGTAATAAAGTTAAAACCTACAGAAGTCAAATATAGTATGAATCACAAGATAAAAAACTTAAACAGCAAACTAAGAGTCAGGAAACCCCCTCCCACTAATATATGCATACACATGTATACACATCCATCCAAATTTATCTTTAAGCTTAAGTTCAACTATAACCCTTGCACTTATTATTTCACTAAGTATATTTGCCATAATTTATCTTATATTTTGAATTGCATGTGCGTTTGAAACTCATCTAAAATCCTTTGCAGAAAAATAAATTATAGATTAATTACTTCACAACTGACAAATAAATTAGGTGCCATTTTTTCTTGTGAGTGCCCCCTGATCACTCTAGCTCCAGCTCTTTCCCTGTTCTGAGCTCCTTTAGCACCCTTCCAGAAGCATGTCTTCTATGCTACCTCATGATTTCTTAAGCACAGCTAGTTTCCTGAAAGTATCATGTACTCTTCCTGGACAAGAACCCTCTGATGTTTTTCAGCGTTCTTCTCAGCATCCATTGGCATCCACCCAGCCCAGCCAGGCTTGGACAATAGAAAAACAAAAACGAATTTACCATTGTTTTAGCTAACCAGATCTGTAGAATTAACTCTGAAGATGGAAGGAGTTAAAGCTAGTTTTTTTTTTACAGCTCTTATGCCTTCAGTAGCAGTTTAAGGAATAGTGTTGAGTGACTAATGAAAAGTCTTTGACAAATATGGTGGTGAGTGAGAAACGCAGTGCTGAGGCTGGGTATCATGGCTCCTGAAGGCTACTTTTCCACTGGAGAAAGCCAGTGGTTCTTCCGTGTGCCTCAGCCTCACCAGCAGGCTTGTTAAGGTGCAGACTCTCAGTTCCCCCTCCGAGTCTGATGCACAAAGCCTGTGCAGGGTCCGGGGTCTGCAGGTTTAACAAGCTGCTCAGGTGATTCTGAGCCATGTCCTACCAGCAAGCCTGGTGAAGGATAAAAAACAGCCTGGAAAGTCCATCCCTTTCAGGGAAGGGCACCTCCACCTCCAAGCCTGAAGCCTCAAAGCTGGCAGAAGGTGGGTACTGGCACCAGCTCCACTATTCCTACCAGGTGTCGTCTGGGATTGGTCCCTTCCTTTTTACAAGAGGAGCAAAACAATTGCCCACATTAATCTCCAAAGCATGGTACCAGAGATGTAGAAAAACTTAGTAAATATTTTATTCGTGAAAACCATGATGTCTCCTTTACTATGAAAACACATAACTGAAACATAACATAATGTAACATACTATAAAAACACAAAGTAGCATTATTAACTCTAATTTCAAATATTATAGTTACCAAATGCACACCTGTCAATAGTCCTGCACACCTCGTTTGCACTAATCCAAACTCTAAATCTCAACATCCCTCTGAGAGGTGAAGGTGGGGAAAGGCTAAGGCTTTGGAAACAGACAGACCTGGAGCTATGCCAGCTCCATCATTTCCTCTCTTTAAGAAACTTTGCAAGCTACTTAACTTCTTGGGGTGGGGGTAGGGATGCCTTAATTTCCCCACCTGCAAAATAGGAGAGATAACCCCAATCCTTTTGGAGGATATATGCTAAGGGCAGAGGAGGGGGTGAGATATGCAATCACAGTGTAAGAGCAAAAAGATGGCTGGTGCCATGAAAGAAATGCAAATAAAGTATAAGCCTCCCCAAGAGACAAGCCTAAGATGGCAAAGCCCCTGGCTATCTTGTTCATTCCTGTATCCCTGATGTTCATCTTAGACAAGGAAACAGAGGCATGGAGAGACTTACTGACCTGTCCAAAGTGGGGGAACAATGACATGAACTCAAGTGGTCAGACTACCAAATTCAAAATCTTAACTACAATTCTGCCAGCCATCTGAGAGAAGCCAGAGGAAGAAACAGCTAGGCGTTTCAAAGATGGCTTCACGGAGACCATGGTGTGTGCTCCGGGGCTTGAAGGACTGGAAGACTGGAGACCAGCAGAGATGGGAAATGGTATTTAAAGAAAAGCACCAGTCAAGTTTCCAAAAGTGGAAAGCACAGGATGTCCGTTGCAGGCTCTTTCCCAGGACAGCCAATTCTTGGGCACAGGGGCTTCGAAGCCAGTCCCCAAAGATGGAGGAATCTATAGTCCCTGTGCCATTGTGACCTCTAAACCAGGGGGAAGGTGGGGTTGCTCCCAGCTTCCCCAGCCCACCTCAGGCAGATCCTGCTGTTTAAATTCCCTGATGTGGCTGGCTCCTTTATCTTTATGATCAAGCTTAATTCATACTTTGGAGCAGAGTGATGTGTAATGGTGTACTCAGCCATGCTTTAGGGGAGGAGTGGCCGATTAAATACTCAATTCCCTGACCTTTCCAGCTTGGCGTCACTCTCCTTAATGATATTTCAACATTGAGAGGATTTCCCCCCGCCCCCCTTTAAATTAAATATACAGTAGGTGTTTTGTGTTTAATTTCCTTAAGAAAAAAGTGTGTCGGTGGGGGCAAAATGGTAAAAAGAGTAGAAGAGAGTCATGGAAGGTTATAAAAACCACATTGTATGCTCAAGAGACTGGAGTTACCTTTTTGGAGCCTTTTTATTCTCCTGGGAATAGTCATAATGTAATATTATGAGTTTTGTTTGTTGTTGTATTTTTTTTCTTCCTTCTTTGTTTCTTTTTTAGCTTGTGAGTTACCTCCTGAGTGGCATGTCTTTTTATATGCTTCTCAGAGGTATATGGCTGACACAATAGCCCGAGGCAAGTTTCTTGGAGCCACTTCTGTTCCATCACTAATTACATTCAGAGGGTGTATTTATAGCATGGAGGTGCCAGAGTGAAGGGGGGTGGGAGGTAAGCAAATGACCCTGCCTTCAGGAAGGTGGCTCACAGAGAACTTCTGTCTGGTGGTCATGGGTGGTGGTGGAGGTAGGGAGGTGTAAAGGGGCCAGGCTGTCCTCAGAGAGATGGTCAACAGCCCCACCTTGCATCTGTCAGTGTAGGAAAGAAGATGAAGAAAGGCACCTCAGAAGAGTGTTCTCACTCTTACCCCTCCTACATCAGAAATTCTCAAACTGTGCTCTTCAGAGCCTTGAGGATCTGCTGTTGTGGCTTGGAGGCTGTTGTGGGTGAGGGGAGAGAATGTGAAAATGAACAGGGGTGGGTGGGGTTAGCACTGCCCTTCCCCCAGCCTCAGTCAGAGCCATTCTACTTTTATCTGTTTTACATACAGAAGTTTATTTGGAGGAAAAGTTCCTCATTTAGCTAAAAAGTTTGAATTCCCCAATCTACAAGAAATCTCTACTCTTATGGAATAAAATGTATCATAGTTCCTTGAAACTTAACAGAGTACTGAGGCACCAAGTCCTGTTCTCTTTCCCATTCCCAGCCCAAGATGCCCTTTCCTACCCTTGGAAATCCCTCAGGCTTAGCTGTGGCCCCCATCCTCCACCAAAAGTTCTCACATGGTGACTGCAGTGTTCCCCAATGGAATCTCCCTGCTTCTGGGTGTGACCAACACTTCACAAACACAGAGTGATTGCTCTAAATACAACTTTGAATTGGTTAAAGCCCTTCCTTGGCTTCCCTGTCACCTAGAAGGTAAAGCCCAAATATATATTGACACAGCGCTCAAGGGTCGAATAACCCCGAGTCTTTCTTGCCTCTCCACCTGCTCCCTGCTCCACCTGTTCTTCTTATCATGCCCAGTATTATAACCACATGAGCCCTTTCTTCACACATTGACTCAATGATATGTCTATGCCAAGGGTTCTATCAATGCCGAATGAGAGAAGCGAGTGGCTGCCCTAGTGGAACTTGCCTTCTAGAGGAGAAAAGGAACAATTAAACACAAATAGATAAATCATATGGTTGCCAGATAATTTGCAGGGGAAGGGGTAGAGCCTGACTCTCTGGGGAGGGTGTAACTATTTCGAATAGGGAATAGGCACAGGACTCTCTGGGCAGGTGACCTTTAAACAGAGACCTGAAAGATGAGATGCCAAGATGGGATCTGAGGAACTAGCATTCCAGGCAGTGCAGACAAGAGTAGGGGCAGAGAGGAAGAAGAGGCCAGGGACGTGAGCGAGGGTCAGCACCACCTGGGGGGTCTGGGGTTTATTCTAATTATGACGGGAAACTCTTGGAGGGTTTGGAGCAAGTGGAGGAGGTGACCTAACTTACATTTTTAACAGATCTTCCCAGCTGCTGTGTGGAGAATAGATTATAGAGGGTATTGGAGGAGGGGGCTGCCTATTCATTATTCTATGCATTTCCTGAAGGGAGAAGCAGGGAAAAATCCGCTGCACTGTAGCTTCTTTCTCACTCCTGCCCTCTGGTGATTTCAGACAAGAGTTTAGGCAGTGGAAAGAGCCAGAAGTGAGGAAGAAGGGACAGCTCTTTCCAGGAGTAAATAGCACTATGGCCAGTGGACAATAATGTAGGTCAAAGGAGGCTTTCTAGTGGGGGAGAAGTTGGTAATTGGGCATTTGTTGTAAGTACAAAGTACACCTCAGAATCCACAGTAGAGGATTGTAATCTGTGGGGGCAGGAATCCACCTCGTGAGGGCCTGGCCATTTGCTCTTTTTCTGACTTTGGAGATGGTGGAGGCCCATGGTCAGACAGTGGAAGGGTCCCTGAGAACCACTCTTGATGGGATTTGGGTGCTCAGAGTTAAAGTATAAGCTTCCCAGGACCCTGTACCTAGGCCGACTCCTGTTGCTCTGACACACTCCATCTCCCAAAAAGAAGGTGGCTCCAGCGCTTAAGCTTTGGAACTCGCTGTCTTCACAGAGAGAAACACTGGCCCTATGCTTCCAGATTGCCAGGCCCAGCTGAAAACCAAAAACTGATGTCCCATGCTTTCTAGACATCCCCATGTGGCCACAGTGGCCAACTGGCTGTCCTGCCCAATCATCCAGGGCTGCCACTGGCTGGGATCCCCTGTCACCAGCCTGGCCTATCCCGCGGGACGGCACAGCTCAACTCTTGGATTCCCCGCCTTCTCCATCCATCACAGCCAAGCTCTAGTGCGTCTGTATTTGCCTGCCTTCTTTGTGCCAAAATAAAATCAGTGAAATACAACACAATCAGGCAGCATCAGGCCACAGGCTGTTTGCCTCAGCCTAACTGGCTTTGACAGCTCTGGGAGGAGAGCAGGAGACCAGGAGAGCAGCCCCAGCTGAACAGCAACCGCAGCTCTGGTTCCAGAAGCAGAAGTGGACACTGCGGCACCCCGGCTGCCTCCAAGCTCTTCTTCAATCTGTACGTCAGCAGTAGGTGACCTGTCCTCTGCTACTCCCTCCCAGCTGGAGATACAGAAATCAGTGCCTCATCTATGATCACCAAGTTGTGAGAAACAGGCAGGTGTACCTACCTGTCCCTGGGTTCCCTGCTTAGATGTTTTCCATTTCCATACCTAAAGTTCACCTTACCTTGGATATTCTGTGGTTTTCAAAATGCCTCTGATCATGCTGTAAAGCCCAAGGCTAAGAAGAATATCATTGTTTCCTAAGTAAATCAAACTTATTTGGAGTCTCCATAAACACTGCTGGAAACCCAGCGTTAGGTATATGTCTACTTTCTGAGGTTAAGTCTTCATGGAGAGTCATTTCCATATTTTCCATGTCTCTCAAGTCAGGGGCAGAGTAGGAAAAGAAGGCTGCTGTGGACTTGAGACCCCTGGTAGAATTTCTCAATACGGAACTCTTGATTCTCCCTGCAAAAGCAGTTTCCCATCCTCCTATTTTCCATCTGAGTCATTAGCACCACTCTCCTCCTGTTTGTTGAGACCGGGAACTTAACAGACTTTCTTGATTCCACCCTTTCTGCCATCACTACTCTTCTAATCCATTATTGAGCTCTGTGTCTGTTTCTAAAATATGCTTTGAAACCATACTTATCTCTATCACCCTTGCCATTACCCTTTCAGGAATCTAGATCACCTCTACCCCTTGTCCCAACTACTGCAATAGATCCCTAACCTGTTTTCCAGCTTCCAGTCCTGCCCCCATCCACATTCTCCAAACAACTGTGGTCTTTCTAACTTGTTGTTGGGGATTGAATCATGTACCCAGAAAAGACACATACAAGTTTTAATCCGTATTCCTGTGCATGTGCACCCATTTGTAAACAAGATCTTTGAAGATCAGTTAAGGTGTGAACTCGTTTGTGAATAGGATAGTCCAAAATCCTATGCAGATAGGCCAAACTGAATGAGGGTGGGGCCTTAATCTCTTATGCTTGAAGTCCTAATAAACAAAGGAAATTGGACACAGAAGTAGAAGACAGAAGGAGGAGAAGCCAGGGAGAGCTTGCAGAGGATTGACAGTAAACTATGCCCAGGATGCAGCAGATTGTGGAGAAAGCCTGGCCTTGCTAACACGTTGATTTTGGATTTCTAGCCTCTAAAACCACAAGCCAATTCAGTCCTGTTTCTTAAGCCAACCAAGTGTGTGGTATGTGCCATAGCAGCCCTGGCAAACTAAGATATAACTCATAAGTCATTTAGTTGCTTAAATCCCCCTGGCATCTTCCCATTATACTTAGAATTAAATTCAAACTATTTTCCAGGTCTTAGAACGCTTCTTATCATCTGGCCTCTGCATAGCTTTTGGAATTCATCTCTTGCCATTACCCCAGGCAATAGTTATGCTCCAGTCCTACTAGTCCTCTTTCCCACCTCAAGGTCCCTGCAGGAGCTATTCCATGGGACTAGAACTTTCTCCCACTTCCTGTTCACAAGACCTATCTTCAACATAGGACTTAGGTGTAGGTCCCTGGGAGACTGAGGTAAGAGGTGCCTTCAAGTCAGAATTGCCCCTACCGTCTCAAGCTGAAGACTTAATTCACGTCCCTGGAATGATTATTTTCCCAGGAGGCACCACATTTCTCTTGTAAATGGACTCTGCTATGCCTGTCTTTCCAATGGTTCAGACCTGTCAATAGATATGAATCCCTGTGGTAGAAAAAAAGCTAGGCATATTCAGGGATACTCACTGTGGGTTTCTCTGAATTCTCTTGCCTCTTTAATAGTTCTAAGAGTTGGTTAACCAGCAGGATTGGGAGAAAGACCACTATGGAGGCATCCTATTCTGGAGAATTTTTCAGTATGTTACTCAAGTCATTTTTCATTCACTATTCACCTCACCTACCTGGCCTTCTGCTGCAGTAAACCATTCACTGCTTGATGAATTTACCTTTCACAGTTCTGTGTTTATTCTCTATCCATGACACTCCCTCAGGTCCTGCTGGAACCACACTCTTCTTTAGGGCCCAGACCAAATGCCAGTTTATTAATACCCTGAATCCAGGTGTTCATTCCAATAGGTACTTATTTTTTCTCTCCTCAAGGCTCCAAGGCATGGTGCTTATCTCTCATTAATGGCCCCTACCACATTCTACCATGTATTGAACACAAGCTCTGAACCAGGCATTGTGCTAAGTGCTTTATAAGCTTCACCTTACATAGTATTTATGAGGAGGTGCCATCCATATTCCCACTTGACCCATGAAGAAACTGAAGCTTAGGAAATGAGGTAGCATGCTCAGTCACAATTTATACCCACTTCTTTCCAATTCTATCATGCATTGTCTTAGCTGTGGCACTATTTTGTCCATTGATAAGCATAACTTCTCTGTGTCTTCCATGTTGCCTGAGGCTGGAGACTTATCTTCATATATCCTGTGCATCTACAGCTTATGAAACATTGATGCTTTTCAGGCCGTGCACTGTTAATAGGGTGGTTTTCTATTCTGTTTCCATCAAAGTCCTTTTAAAAGGGGCAAAATAGGTGAAAATCCCTTTACAACAGCATTAATATAATGCCATAATGAGCAAAAGTCAGGAAATTGATATCTAAATGTTTTCAACACCAACATTAGCTTAAACTCTTATCCTCTTATCCACACCCTTTGCCTAGGAGGGCCACACCAAGACAAGTCAGTCTGCCCTTTGGAGCCCATTCATTAGACACGGGAAGTGTTTATATGGTCTCAGCTCAGAGATGATATAATGATTGCCTTTCCTCCCAGGAGGTCTCACCCATCTCAGGAAGATGTCAGGGATCAGCACAAGGCCAGACTCTGGGTAGATGAGTCACTCTGGGAAAGGTCCAGTCACAGGATGGAGGTTGGCTCCAGGGGATCAGCAAAAGGAAATGGTACCTTTCCTTTTGAGGACTGAATTTGAATCTGACCTCAGTCTGATGGCATGGAAATCCAGTGTACCCTGTTTCCACACCTGGCCTGTCTGGATAGGGATCCAGGAAAGGGAACGGGGTTCCCCAAAGAGGAAGACTCAAAGGTCAGTATATAAGCAGGGCTTTTAGGGAATCTTCACTTCCAGGTCTCTGAGGAGCTCAGGTGAGGCAGGTGTCAGGAATATGGATCCTTTTTACTTTTATGTTTCCATTTGTAACTCTGGTACCATTAAAAGCAGACAGAAGTCGTGGAAAATATACTTTAGGAGAGGTGGTAGAGGGTGAGGCTAGCAAGCTTTGGTTTCTCAACAAGCTAGCACATCTGCTATGGCACACTTGGAGGACCATGGAATCATATGGTGAAAAAAGTTAGAGCCTGTTAAGTGTATTACAGCCACTTCTTGCAGTTGTAATACCATTATTACCACCACCTCTAGTGTCATATCACCACAATACCACTACCAGCAACACCACCTCTACCACTGTCACCACCACCATCCACAGTATCAATACCGTCAACAAGAGTTCTTCCACCATCCGCTCTACCACCACCACTGCTATCAATATCATCTCTACTACCATCACCATCATCATCACCACTGCTGCTACCACCTCTACCACCATCATTATCATCACCAACACCACCTCTACCACCAATACCATCATCACCAACACCATCTCTATCACCATCACCACCACCACCATCACTACCACCACCTCTTCCACCATCAATACCACTAACTACCCTTCAATGTCATTGATTTATTTGACAGGTACCACACTAAATGCTTTATGTTCACTTTTTATTTTCCATAAAAAGAGTTATTTTCTTTAATAATGGAGAATTCAAGCAACCTGACCAAGGTATACCTTTTGTAAGTGGTAGAGCTAGAGTTCTCACCCAAATGTGCCTAACATCAAGGTTGCACTTTTAACTACTGTGCCAGATGGAAGACTTCCTTTAGTTCAGGTTAACAAACAAACAAGCCAAACTGCAACGATCGGTCCTATTCCATGTCTTACTTATCCCCAACTACTCCTTTACTTCTGCTTACTTTTACATTCAGTAACTCCACAGCACTTTTCAGAATAACCAGCCCTCCTCCCTCTTCCTTGGGGCCATTATTCCCTCTCCAATTTCCACCAAGCAAGAGGCAGTTGTTAGGTTTCTTCTATTCTAAATTGCTACAGCCATTCTTGCAATCTCAACAGGTCACTGTGACCTCTGTTTGAAAAAAACGCAGGAAAAAATAATATCTTTCAAAAAAGCCCCACACGTTACCCAACATCTAGAACTGCAGGAGAGGTAGGCCGAATCTTAACATGTGAGGACTGAACCAAGCCAAAGGGCATCTGCGATTTTATTATAATGGTATCCAGAGAGACTACAGGAGTCCACTGAATTTGGGAAAGCACAGTCATAAGAGAAGAAACTATCCCTCCAGGGATTCAAAAGCATTTGTCCCCTCACCAGAAGACAGAAGGTCATGGGAGTTGGCATAAAGAGATGCTTAGAGACATGGATGAAGGAAACACAGATGAATCTGGAAGCCTAGAAATCATGAACTACAAGAGATAATACCAATGCAGACCCAGGCAGAGACATAAACTGTCTATTGAAGGTTCCTAAAGCCTTTTCTCTGCCTATGCCAACAAGAAAGGAGAGGATCAGCCTGGTAACACACTCCTGTTGCTGGCTTGGAATACTTTCCAAGGGGCTCTTCAAGCATAAATCATCTCGGAATGAGACTGATTCAGTGAGAGCCCCAAGTGTCAGAAAAGCTGAGCATAAATCTTTCCTAGGGAAAGGTTTCTTGAGAGCCAGATCTTTTTTTCTTTTTTCACCAGAATTACAAGAGAGAGAATGTGAAAGGGAAGCTCGGCCTGGTTTTATGAGCCATAATCATAGTACTCCTTTTTCTGGAACAAACTTGTCTTTGTCAAACCTTTCTGATATTTAAGCTTCTGGAAACTGAGTTTACTGGAGCCTCTGTCTCTGGCTGTGAATCCTGCTCCCAGAGTTGGGTGCCAGCTCAGTGAGACACTCCTTGAAGAAGGCAGATAAGTTTGCCTGTTCTTCCAGGGATAGATATAGTTACATCAATTGCTTATACTTTTGTAGTAAAATATACGGGAAGCTAAATCATACTTCTTGTTTTAAAATTCATTCAAAGCCTGTGCATTTTGAAACATTGAAAGAGATAAAGTATGTCCCAGGCAGCCCCACCCTTACCTATTAACAGGATAATTTAATGTTACTTATAATAATTATAGCAGCCAACTTTTTTTCTTTTTGGTTGCTATGTTTCTTTTGTTGGCTTTTTTTTTTTTCTATTAGAGAAGTGTGACTTTACAGAAAAAAATCATGCATAAAATAAAGGGTTCCCATGTATCACCCTGTTATTAATATCTTGCATTGGGGTGGTACCTTTGTTACAATTGATGAAAGCATATTTTTATAATTGTACTATTAACTGTAGTCCATGTTTTAATTTAGGGTTCACTGCTTGTGTTGTGCAGTTGCATGGATTTTTAAAAATTATTCTAGTAACATACATACAACTTAAAATTTCTCCTTTTAACCACATTCAAATATCTAGTTCAATGCAGTTAATTACATTCACAATGTTGTGTTACCATCAGCACCATCTACTACCAAAACTTTTCCATCATCTGAAATAGAAATTCTGTTTATTTTAAGCCTTAACTCTGTATTCCCTACCCCCACTCCATCCCACTGTCCTGACTTTTAACGAGGCCCTACTCTGTGCTAAGCATTTTATACACATTATCTCACTCAATTCTTATGATAATCCTATGATTTAAATAGACTTATATTCTCTATTTTTTGCATGAAACAGAAACAGAGAGGTTCAGAAACTTTTCTAAGTTCACACAGCGTATGTGTCAGAGCAAATATCCAGCCTTGGGCTGTTAAGACTCTAGAGCTCATGCATTAACTCCCATATAATGCTCCCTATAGAGCAAAGAAAAGAAACTCAAAGTGTCCCATTTGAAATTCTGCCTCCACCCCCACAAACACACACTTCCCACTGCCCTTAAGGACCTCGTAGTCACACATGGAAGTTGACAGTAGGAATAAATATCAACTGAGTCACAAGGCCAAGCTCCTCAACAACATTCTAAATACATGTGGAAAAAGTCTTCACCTCTTGCAGCTCATACACTGGACTGATACCTAATTAATTAATACAGGATTAAAAGAAATCCTGATGAGACCTGGGATGCAAACAAACCTATGCTAGAACGCCAAGTTCTGATTTCCTTGGTGTAATTTCTTGCTTCAGTTAGGCAGGACAACTGAAACATAAGAAGGAGAATGGGAGACTGAATTGTGAAGACAATTCTATGAAACACTGGGCTTTATGTTGTTAGAACCAAGAGGCTTGCCCTGAGCTGGAGCATGAAAAGAGCTCTATGAAGAAGGAAAAGAAAGCTGGCTGATTCTCATATACTAGGAGCATGGAAAAGTTTGCAAGAACACAAAAAGGGACAGAGGGATGTGGCTACAATATTTTGAGCCCTGAACCCACACAAAATCATTCTAAGCAGCAACCAACAAGTTGCTAATTCTAGAAGTAAAACATATAATATGAATCTGATGTTACCTGATAAAGTACCAATTCTGGTTCCCCTTCTTTCTTTACTTTAAAATTAGACCAGGAAACAAATGACTGAATTATTGTTCTGTTTTTAATCAACTAAATGTATATAATTTCAAAAAGGCCAATGTTCACCTGTAACATCTTTATTATTTATAATTCAACTCTAGCTTGAATCCAATGGGAAGCAGACTTCACCTGCATTTAGTGAAAGCATCACTCTAAGAGCCTTATTGTCTGTTCTAAGGGTGAGTGCATCTGTGCCCTTGCTCTATAATAATGGTGGGG
>JAQZBX010077253.1:0-14287 GCA_029593785.1 Cabassous unicinctus | reverse complement strand
TATAGTGGTGATGAAGCTCTGTCAGCATAATGGACTACATGCTATTCCATATACTACAATACAGGATCATTATCATCTTAAGCGCCATTACTTCAAAATGTGGTTAACCGCCAAGCCCATGCTCATCTCTTCCGATGGTCCCAACGACCTCTGCCATGCCCCCAGCCTTTCTCTCCTCTTCCTTCAGATAGGATCATGCTCTGTGGCTGACTTACAAGCATAGCAAATGCTAAAATCAAATTCCTCACACCCGTCCTTCATTCCCCCAGATGTTCACCATCTGACTCATTCTTTCTGATCACTCTCCAGCCTGCCCCCACCCACTCATGTGTTTCACCCACCCATGCCTCCCCTCCACCCTGGCCTGGACCTCCTCACTCAGCATCAGGTATCAGAGCCACCCCCAGATGTCAGGACTACCTTTCTCAGTGTACCTTACCACCACTCCCACCTAATCAGCTTACACTGACTTCATAGCTTGGTTGCCTGGAAAAACCAAGCCACATCCCTGGAGGCCTCCCTACCTGCCAGCCCCATTTCCCAGGATTTTCCAGCATGACCCTTCCCCTGCATCACTGCTTTGGGAGCACACCCTGCCCACTTGCAGTTTCACACTTTATACAGTCCCCTCCTTGTCCCTGTCTCAGAGTATTGTTGACTCAATGCCATCACAGAAAAGTCAGACACAAGTTCATAGTTTTAGAAAAAAAATATTGCCCAGAATAAGAGATGCTAACAATCCTTTGAGCAATGAGCTTCAGCTTCTACATCTGAAAAAAGATGGGAAGAGTGGATGTCCATTTTCCTCACTGAATGTGGGAAATCAAATGAAACCAGACCTGATAAAACTACTACTACCTTCTAATATCTCCTATCTTCATTTTGGTTACTTTGTGCCAGGCACTAAGTGTTGCCTGTTCATTATTGTACTCATTTTTCCTTCAGGTCCTTGGAGGAAGATACTACTATACCCTGTTTTACAGATGAGAAAACTGAGACAGAGATATTAGGTAACTTGTCCATGATCCACAGTGCTAGAGGCAAGATTTGAACCCAAAGCCTGTACTCTTTATCATTATCCTAAATACCTCCCACCAGAAACAGTCATTTAAAAAATTGTGCAGTGCAATACATGCAAAACTGTGTTGTGGATATCTACAAGTGTAACAAGTGTGAATGGGAGATCAGTCTGCAGATTAAGTGAGAAAAATAATAACATGAAAGCTCAGATCAGCTTGCCAAGCATTCCCAGGTGTCTGCAGGCTTGAACTTGTCTCAAGGTCACACAGTGAGTTTAGTGGGATAGTCAGTAATGAAACCCAGGGCTTCAAGTAAAAACAGCATCCAGGAACAGGAGAGAACTTTCCTTCACCTCCTTCCAGCAGATGCAAATCCTAACCATGGTACAGGCAAATGCTAGACCCTACAAAGAGTAGCCCTGTCTACATTTACTTGTAGGGGAATGTGATCTAACCCTTTGCTGTGCTCTTTCCTGCTCCTTGATGAGACATAATCAGCCCAGTGTTTGCAGCTCCCACGTCCTTAAGCAATGGCAGCTGACTCAGCTAAGTTCCCTGCAAGAAAGGGTCAGTAAAAGAGACTCTTGGTAGGGAAGAGGCACTGAGCATCCCAAGTCCTTATTCCTGTCCGATCACAAAATCACACCTGACACTCCAAGGAGAAGAAAAGAGAGCACCCCAAAGTGTCGCGCCCCCTCCGCACTCACCTGTTCAAGAAGGCATTGCCAAAGGCATTGAGTTTCCTGAAGGGCTTCTTGGGGTCCACCACCAGGGCGTTCCCGGGGATGATTCCCTCCACATCTCCCTGCATCACCGCAATGAAGGAGTCAGTGGTTGGCTCGGGCCCGATCCGCATACCTGGGAAATCCTGTTCCAGCAGGTACCTGGAGAAGGAAGCATGGCCATAACACAGGGCTTCTGCTCTTAGATCTACACTACACATCTGCTATAAGATAGACAAGAGGGGAGTGGCAGTGGGGCAGGTTGAAGCTGGGTAGACCCCAGAAGATCATGTCCTTAGAGCTAATCCATTCCTGTGAGGGTAAACCTATTGTAGGTGGGACCTTTTGATTAGATTCAGTTAAGGGAACTTCCTTTTGATTAGCTCACTTCAGTAGGGCATGAGCCAGGGTGGGTCTTAATCCTTTTACTGGGGTCCACACAGAAAAAAGCTGCAGAGACAGAGAAGCACCTAGAAGCTGAGAGAGAAGCTGAGAGGAAGCCACTTTAGCCAGAAGCTGAAAGACACGAGGCCCAGGGGAGAGCGGAGGGGGGAGAGATGAGTGGACACCACCATGTGCCTGATCGTCCATAGCTGAGCTCAGAGAGAAGCATCTTTAGATGATGCCTCCAAGTGCCTGATCGTCCATAGCTGAGCTCAGAGAGAAGCATCTTTAGATGACGTCTCCAAGTGCCTGACTGCCCACAGCTGCAACTTGGTGAGACAGCATCTCTGGATGATGAGAGATGAGTTGGATGCTTTCACAGCTTCAAAACTGTAAGCTTTTAACTTAATAAATTCCCACTGTAAAAGCCAACCCATTTCTGGTAAATTGATCCCAGCAACTTTTAGCAAACTAAAACAGGCAGGTTCAGAGCGATGCAATTTCATGATGGGGAGAGATGAGTGGGAATCCAGAGAACTTGTAGAGGAGGTAGGATTTCAGCTAAACTTAAAATACTAACTCCATTCCTCCCTGAATCACTGAATCAGTCAGTTAAGAAAACAATTCAAACAACAAAAACAAAGTTTGGGCTCAGAAATAAAGCAAATGGGTTGAAAGTAATTTTGCACAGTGTATTGCACACACCATAACTGAAGGTAACCTGCTAAAGTACCTGCATGCAAACGTAGTTAGAATTATACCAGTCATGGACTCTGTGACATTTCATAGGCCATTATTTATCTGGTTAGTTATTTAACAACAAAATAGCTTGTACATGATACAAAATACAAAGAGAGTATCCCCTCCTGCCCTCCAACTACATCAGGCACCCGAGAAGGCAGGAGTGGTGAGCTGACAGCTCACCTGAACTTCTGGCTCCTGGCCTGAGGCAGAAGGTGCCTCTCTTGGCTCTTCTCCAGGCCTGGGCAGTGTGAAGCCAAGGGCACCTGCCCTTCTCCCAGAATGAAGTCCATAGCCCCCTTAGAAGCCAAGAGTAGTGAGCCAGGGAATGAAGAAAACAGTTTTAAGGACAGCCGAGCCCTTTAGGAGCTCAGCACAACTTTGAGTCAGAACTTCCCTGGGTTGGGACTGGCCGAGGAGAGTTCAGGGGCGTCTTCCAAGACCTCAGTGCACAAGGAGAAGGGGATGTTGTCCGACAAACACAGACCCTACCAAGTGCTGAGAACCTCCCTCCTTCATCAGAGCCCCGAGGACACAAAGTTATGCTCAGAGGGAAAATTCAGGGAGCCCTCAGGACAGATGCCAAGGCAGAGACCTGGACTTCTCCTGGGCCAGTGGTCTGGAGCCCCAGCTGCACATACAAGCCACCTGCAGAGCTTTATCAAGTGGAACCCGGGCCCAAATCCCAGAGGTCCTAGCCCACTTGGTCTGGGGTGGGGTCTGGGCAACTAGTACTTTCTAGAAGTTTCCCAGTTGATTCTCCTGTGCAGCCAGGGTTGAGAACATTGCTCTAGACCAACCCTTTCACTTTACTGAAAATAACCACTGATACTCAACAGCATTTCTACATACCACACACTAGACTAGGCACGTCACAGCAGCCCTATGGCTGAGAAGGGTTGAGCGACTTTGTCAGAGTGAAACAGCCAGTAGCAGAGCCAGAACCCCAACCTGTATCCGTCCAACAGCAAATCCTTCACTCTGAAACTGTCTTCCGTGCTGAGGAAATCTCTGCCGAGAGAGCTGGTCAAGGCCAATGTCAGGGCACAGGCCTAGGCTCCAAGGCTCCACCCAGAGCCCTCTGCCACCCACACCTCCCCAGGGTGGGCCTGGAGTGATGTCCCACTCTGCAAAACAGGGTAGTGGCCACAGCGACTCCTGGGACTTCCTTCAGCTCATCCACATCCCACGTGCCCCTTCCAGAAGTATTCTGAGCTGTTAATTGACTCCAGCCTTCAAGGGCAGTTTAGATTGGGTTGCTATGGGCTACCTCCCCAGGGGGCCTGCAGAGGAGCTGCTGCCCAGGAGGACGCCGCGGCACGGTGCAGCCGAGGCAGATGTCACCGCCGGGAGCTGCGTCACCACCCAGGAGAGGGTTTAGGTCTGGGTTCTTGGGGAAGCCCCTCAGCACCTGCCAGGATGCCAGCCCTGGGACCGCGGTGTGAGGACAGGATTTCCTGCGGTCAGAGGATCCCCTTGAAAGCCAGCACTTGGGTCCTGATGACAATAAGTCCTAACCACGGCCCCCCTGGAGAGCCCTTCCTGCTTTCTCAAAGCACCCTTTCCTCCAGGGCCTCACTGAAGAGGCAGGGAGTCCCGGCGGACCTGGTTTGAATCCTGGCTTTTCTGACCACAAGGGACATGCCTCTGTGAACCTCGGTACCTTCTCCTCTAACCTGGGGGATGGCGATGGCCCAGCTGGCACACACCTGGTGTACCAGGCATCGTGAACTTTCCATGGATTGTCACGTTTCGTCTTCACAATGACTCTGATGGGAATACCAGGATCCTCACCATAAAACGGGCATAATAAGGAAAGTCGTGAGGATTAAATTAGTTACAGACGTTAAGCTCTGAAAATGATACCGGCACCTAGATTAGGATCCCATTTTAGAGAGGAGGAAACAAAGGCCAACCGATTTGTCCAGGTTATGCCATAGGAAGTAGCAGAGCTAAGTTCAGCGCCACACTTGGGTTTGGGAATTCATGCTCCTAACCCACTGCACCTTAGGTCTCCCCTGGCCAGGAAATGCAGCCACCTCCGGGGACAGGACGAAAGGGCTGAGCCCTTCATGGGACTGGGGGGAGTGGGCCAAGAAGGCCAGGAGGGAATATAGTTTGGCAAGAGGCTAGCCAGGAGCCGGGCCTTGGGGAAGAAGGCTAGTTTGGGGAGTCCACAGACCCAGGAATGGACCTGTCTCCATAAACATCAGCCCTCGGGTTCAGAGCTCGGCCTCACTGAGTGGGGTGTGGCATGCAAAGGCCGCTGCTATGGGGCGCAGAGCAGGCTCCAGGCCTGTCCCTAAAAGGACATCCTGGGGACCTAAAAACAGTTGGGCCAGGTGCCCTAGGAAGCAAGGTTTCACAAGACGCGGCGCTGTGGTTTGGGAAGCCCCATCCTTGCTCGACACCTGACCCAGTGAGCCTTTGGATACAAAGCCCTAGGTAGGCCCTGCAGAAGGTGTGGCAAGTGTGGCCTCTGGGCAGGAGGGGACATCACCAAAGGCTCCAGGGACAGCTAAACAGAGAGGGGTGGCAAGAAACTGGTCTGAGGCAGCCTGGAGAACGCCTGGGCCGAGCAGGGCCAAACAGCAGTGCTGACGTGCTTTCTCACACGGGCGTCTCAAATGCCAGCGCGGAGAGGGACGCGGTGTGCTCAGCAGATGAACAGAGTCGGCTTCCTGGGAAGGGACGGAGCCAAGCAAGGGCCTTGCGGCTGCGCCTGCCGCCCTGCCCTCTCAGCCAAAGCCACACGACCCCAAGGCTTGCTGACCGCATCTGGCCAAGGCCGCCAGCGAGTCCAGGCAGCAAGTCTGGCCGAGCAGAGGGCCCCGGCTCGGTAAATCCTCAGGGACATCTGGGAATGCCTGGCAGCACCGGGTGCCCCCGTAACAAAGCCCCCAGTGTGTCCAGAAAGGAAAATCTACTGAGAAATCTCATGCGCTGCTTCTTTACGGGACGTGACACAGATGGCCTCTGTTGCCGGGCAAAAATCTTCCCACAGCAGCATGAAAAAGAAGAGTCAGCTCAGTCCCGGGTGGGGGCAGCTGAGCTGGGGTGCACGCGGACAAGCAGGGGCAGGTGGGCTGCGCACGCCGTGTGCTGCCCTGTTCTGGGCCCTTTACCTGGATGAGTCCCACAAGCCCCGTGGAAGGCAGCATTATTCAGCTCTGCAGGGACAGCCTGCCCAAGCTCAGGGCCGAATTAGCGCATTTAGAGAAGAGCTGAAAAGCCGGGCACGCCCCCGCCCCTGCCATGCGGTGCAGAAGAGACGCAAACTAGACCACAACACAGGCGGGGGCAGGTCCAGCACCATTCTGATTGTCCTCACGAGGACTGCTTTTCTTCGTACTTTTCTTATGTAAAGTATCTTATAAGGTTTTCCTCAATTTTTTTTTAATATGCGCCCTGCTTTACTGGTGATGTAAGCACCCAGGGTAAGGTGTGGAGCCAGGAATCGTAGCCCAGTCTGCCTCCAAAGTGCCTCCACCCACCTCCCCAGCAGTGGAGCCCAGGCTTCTGGCCGCTGCGGGGGGCCGAGCCCACGGGGCGAGCGGAGGGAAACGCTGGGCCCACAGACGCTGCCCAGGAGGCTTCAGGCTAGGCTCGGAGCCTCAGCTCAATCGCTGATATGACTTGGACAAGCCCCCCAAGAGCCCACTGCCTCAGTTTCCCTGGTTTATAAACTACACCAGAGGGATAGAGTAAAGTCATTTTTGAGACCATGTACAAGACTTTTGGAAAGGAGCCAGAGAAAGTGACTACACCAAGCATCTGCCCACACCGGCACGGACAATAATCAGAGAAAATGAACACCTCAGTGCTCCCTGTTAGTGCCCGGTACATTTCTTCTAGACTCCAAAATCCAGTTCTGATGCCTCCTCCATGAAGCCTTACCTGATTCATTCCCACCTCAACGCCAAACCAGATGAACTCACTCTCTTCCTCCCAGGCCCACAGCTCTTAATTTGCATATCTTTTAGGAACACTGTAGAGCACATATCACTTTCTGCCTTTTGTTTATAGTTATTCATATTATGTGTCTATCTCTGGGTAAGTTGGTCTCTCTAAGCCTCTGTACTTCAGCTTTAAAAGAATCAAGGTAATAACACTTTCTCTACCCGTCTGACAGGGTTCCAAGGACACCGTAAAGCACCCCACAGTCACAGAGTGAGGGAGTGGACGGGAGACACTCAACGGCCAAGCTGAGCCGTGAGGCAGCTCTGTGCCCCCGGGGGCAGCCGCCAACGTCCCTGGCACACAGTCGCCTCGGCTGCAGTTTAGGCTTAGGGAGCTCAGGGATGAACTGATTCCAGCACAAAGAAGAATCTGGTGGCCAGATTCACAGGGTTCCCGAAAGCTCCCGTTGCCGGAGCCTAGCCTGTGGCAGGGCCAGCCTGCCCCACCCACTACCCAGCACGGTCACAGACGCCAGCCCTTTACCCCACACCACACCCCTCCCCCTGCCCTTGATCCCGGCCACGGCTGGGGCCAGACCCCCCTGGAGCCACCTTGGAGCCTCATGTTGAGGAATCGAGCTAGAAGGAGGGCAGGGGTAACACAGCCCCAAGCAGTGCCTGGAATGTAACCGGGTCTGATATGGGTTCTTTCCCCTCCTACTTCTGATTCTAACCCTATGAGGTAGCTACGCTATTCACACATTACAGGTAAGGAAATTGAGGGGGTGCGACCACTGAGCGCTGGGTAATGTGGCTTTCTTTCGACCTTCCTCACAAGGGCCCTTGGTCAGGGTGCGGTGGAAACTGGATTCTGCTGACCCGGCCCGTGTTCACCCCTGGACTTTGGCCCACTCAGGTGGAGCCCTTTCCCCCAAGGCCACTAAGTGCTTTCCTGATGACCTCCAGACCCCTGAGGGAGGGGACAATGCTCCCTTGAGCAATGGCCTGGTGAGAGGTGGGTGCTTTTGCACCCAGCCCCTCTGAGGGATCCAGCAGAGCAGGGCCTGACAGAAAATGACGTCCCTTGACCTCAGAGAGTAGGCGGGGACCGGGATGCAGCAGGGATTGTGGCCGGCAGAGGACAGGGGGTCTGGCAGGAATGGCGGCCCCCTTTCTCTAGCCCTTCGGCTTTCCAGGTGCTATAATACCCAGCATGAGGCCTGGGCAGCGGGGGTGCCAGGGTGGTGGTGAGAGACCCACAGGGAAATGCCGAGTCACGTTTGGGGGAGGAAACACAGAGTCCCCTGAACAAGTGGGGAGACCGCCATCAGCCCCCCATGTGCTTAGACCTCAGAGCCCGAGTCAGCCCAGATTTCCCCCTGGAGATGCGGGCAGCTTAGCTCTGGCCTCAGCCCCATACTCAGCTCTGCAGCCGGCTTCCTTGGCTCTGCCGCGGTCCAGCCAAGCCTCCCTTCGGCCCATGGGAACGTCCAGGCCTCCCTTAATCTCTGGGGCAGTCAGCTACCAGCTCTGCTACCTGCAGAAGAGAGGAGCCAGAGAGAGGGGGCGGCAAGGAGTGGTCGGGGGGCCAAATGGTCCAAGGGAGGAGCGATTCGAGGCTGGATGCCAGAGAGAGAAATAGCGAAGGGAGCAAAACAGCAGAGGCAGGAGGAAAGGCTGCCAGGCCAGACGGACACAGAGCTACTGTACTCCAAAGAGGCAGTCTGTGCTGGAGAGAGTGGCCGCCAGGCCAATTTATTGTTTATTTTATTACTCTGGGTTGCTGGGCTTTAGGCCAGGGAAGTTATTTCAGGCAGAGATCACAGCACATTAATTAGTTATTAGAAGAATGTTCTTTTCTGCCTGTTCTTCCTGAGATGAGAAATAGACCCCACGGTAAGCACATATAACTGAAAGGGGATGGACGCTCAAGAGGCAAAAAGCCAAAGATGGAGGAAAGGAGAGGCAAGCCTTGGTCTCTGAGGACAGGGCCCTTCCCAGGTTCAGGCCGAGACTGAGCTGAGGAGCAGTGAGCTCAGCTCGAGGAGCAGGGCTGGAGAGGGAGAAGAGGCCCTCTGTGGCAGGGTCATAGGTGCCCGGAGCCCCCCCAGTGGAGTCTTGTCCCCCCAATGCCAGGGTGTTATACCCTATTCCCCTTTTGGAAAACAACTGGGAAATATGACTCAATGCAAAACAACAACAAAAACTCTGCACAACCTTTGGCCTAGCAATTCCACTTCTGGGAATCTCTGAGAAAAGTCCGATACGTGGAAAAATATTATGCACAGATAGTCAAAGTGATTCTACAATAGCAACAACTCAGAAACAACCTAAAACATCCCAGAGAAGTAGACTGATTAAATGAATAATCAAGTAGACATTCAGTGAAATATTATGCAGCTGTTAAAAATAATGCTGACAAAGATTTTTTTAATGACAGCAGGAAAACTCATGCTATAAGTAAAAAATCAGGATTCAAAATTATATGTATGGCATGATCTCAAATGTGCTGTGAATTAGCTAATATACTGGAAAGATATATGATAGTATTTAAAATGGTTTCTCCTTAGTCATGAAATTATGGGTGACTTTTTTTTCTCCTTCAAGTTTTTCTTTTCCATATTTTAAAAATGAAAAATAAAATTACTGTTCATTGGATTTAATCAGAAGGAAAAAAAATATGTCATTTGGTTTTGGAGGGCATCACTGTGCTACAACCTGCTGGGTCACTCTCCCACAATGGGAAGCACCTTCTGTGCATGCACCAAATTCAGTTACTGACATGAGTGGGAAGGGAATAACCTTGTACTTGGATGATAAGAAAGAGCAGAGCTCTGCCCCTCCCGGCCTTCCTGTCTCCCTCAGATAAGGACTAATCTGTGGCAGCTTGACTCTGCCACTTCCTTAGACACAGTTAACACCAGAGATGACTCAGGCAAAGCCAGGAGAGACCTTCTCAGACGAAAGGCACTCAAACCTGCCTGTGGCCCTGAGACCCTGCCACCAGGGATTCTGTCTTTCCCCTCTTCGCTCCAGTTCTGCAAGCCATCTGCTGGGAACCTCCTGAAGGTGAGGCCCCGGGCGAGGCCCTGGAGATGGGACTGCTCCATGTTCCACGAAGGAGAAGCTCCAAATCACGTGTCAAGAGTTATAACCAAGGCATGTCCAGAGAGCCTGGGAAGGCTGTGCACGGCAGGAGCTACCTGTAAATGACCTGCACTTTCCAGGGGCATAAACATAGCCAGGTAGAGGACAGAGAGTATAAAGAAAACCTTGTACAGAGCCCAGGTAGCTCTGAAGTGCTTTAGGCAGAAATGGGTGTTTAAAAAAATAAAGGACCTGAATTAGATCAGGGGTCTCACCTGAAAGTCCAAGATGGTCCTTGACACACGCCCCCCCCCACTGTATGCAAATATAGGATGCATGTGCATTTTTCTAAAGATAGGTTCCCCTCTTTCCTAAGATTTCCAAAGGAGCTCCTGACCAAGTGAAGAACCAATGGATTCATCTCTAAGGGCCCTTGCAGCTCTAACAATCCAAGATATCGGAAAGAGAGCCATCAAGCCCAGGTTCTCAGCCTGTCTTGAGCTTCGTGGGAAATCACTGCGCCTCTCAAAGCTGCCCAGCCCAGGGCTGTCTACACCACAAGAACCATCTCCGTCTGGGGTTCTGTTCAGACATGACAGTCAGCTGGTGCGTGTCCTGCTCCCCGAAAGGCTTGCGTTAGAAGCTTGGTTTAGAGAACACTAGCACCTGAACAGACCTTTACCTTTGAGCTCCCCTCACCAAACAAAGCACAGAGCTTTGCATGTTGTAGATGCTCAAATATTCCTGAAGGGAAGCAGGACAACTTTGCTGCAGGCCTTTCCAGGAGATTGAGCGCCCCTTGACTTTAGTGGGCCACGGGACTCCGCACCTAGCGGGGGCCTGCGTGCCTCTCAGCAAGGCCCCGAGCCCGGCTTGACAGCTTGGCAAAGGCTGTCCGCGAGGCGCGCGCGGAGCGGCGGGGGCGGCTGCCAGGGCTCACCTGATGAAGGTGGTCTTCCCGGTGGAGTACTGGCCCACCAGCAGGACCATGGGCTTGTTGTCGAAATCGGCATCCTCCAGGGCAGGCGAGTGAAACTCGTGGAAGCGGTAGTGCTCCTCCAGAGGCAGGAGCTTGCTCTTGTAGAGTTTCTTGAGCCCCTCGCTCACCGTCTGGAAGACCTCGGGGTCCTTCCTGCGGCGGTCGTCGGAACCCAGCCAGCTGAACATCGCGGCGGCCACTCGCCCACCGCGCGCAGGCCCGGCAGGAAGGCGCGGAGCCCCGCGTCCTGGCGCCCCTCGACGCCTCTGGGAAAGAGGCCCGCAGAGCCGGCCGGGCCCGGCGCCGCCTCACCCGAGCGCGGGGCTCAGCCGCACCATGGCCTGGGCGCGCGGCTCGGGGGTCCCCGGGGCGCTGGGAACGCGCTTTTCTCTTGCTCCTGGGACGAAGCCCAGCGCCTGCTTCATCCAGCTCCCAAGGCCGAGGAGAGGGAAAATGATCGCGGCGGGCGCAGGAGGGTGGCGCTCTTGGAAATTAAAGTCAACCCTGCAATTAAGCTGCCGGATGGCGGGGTCCCGGCTTTCTCGCCAGCCCTCTCCTGCTCCGCCGGGGTGCAGGGAAGGGCTGCTCAGGCTCCGCTCGCCTCCAGCGAGGCGGCTAAGGGCAGGCGGCAGATGCGCCCAGCGCGCGCACAGCTCAGCATCCGCAGCAGCATCCCGCCGCCCGGGGCGCGGGTTTAAATGCCAGCGGTGCAGGAAGCCGGCTCGCAGAGGAAGTCCCCGAGTACTGGCAAGGCAGGGCCGGCCCATCCGTCCCTCCCAGGAGAAGCTGGCCAGGGCGCCGCCATGTTTGTGGGCAGGTGCTCCGCTCAGGACCCGCGGCGGCGGCCGCTGCCTGGGAAGAGATGCTGAGCCGGGTGGGAAGGGTCTGCTATTTCAGTCGCGGCCTCTGAAGGTTTGATTTGGGAACAGCGCCCTCTTAGGGACAGCTGTGGAGACAGACACTGACGTCATCATTCTCCCCCTCCTGGAATAGCCTTTCCTTTGGTTGCAGAGTGCAAATCCTTAGGAAAACAGGCACTCTGGTATTTGGGAATATTTTTCTTGGGGCATGGAAAGAAAAGGCCAATATCGGGTTTGATTAGATAACAGAAACGGTCACTAATCAGACTTCTAGGTCTAGAAGTCTAGAACTGTTCCCGTTCCTTCATTCATTTCATTCCTTCCGATAAAATAAAACAAGCAAAATCCCTACAGTATTTAACCGGTTATGGGGCAGACACAATTTTGGTCACTGTGACTATAAAGTTGATTACAAAGAGCTCCAGGGGCTCCAGGACCTCCAGCCAAGGGCAGCCTTTAAGGGGCAGACATGAGCAGAGGGCCATAGGAGCACAAGGGAGAATAATTTGTCTCAAATAAATTTGTCTGGATAATTTGAGGAAGGCTTCACAGAAAGCGTGACTGTGAACAGGATCTTAAATGACGAATGGACAGAGAAGAAGGGAAGACATTCCAGGCAGAGTAAAGGGCACTTGACAAAGTATGGGAAACTCAGAAGGACTTGGTGTGTTCAGGGCAGAGTAAACAGCCTTGTATAGGGGGATCTGGAGGGCTGAAGGGAGTGACTGAGGCCAGGCATGAAAGGCTTTGCTTACCACGGCAGGGACCCTGGAGGGAATAAGGATCCACTAACGATTTTATTTCTAGTAATCGTTAACGTTAACCCAAGGCTTGCCATGTGCCAAGTCCTGAGCTAAATTCTCAGCTGGCATTGCTTTGTTTAACCTTCACAGCCACTCTACAAAGTAAATATTATTTCCAGAGGGTGAGGATGGGAACAGTCAGCAGGTATAGGCAAAAAGGGGTGCCTCATCTGTAGAGAATTTAAAAGCAATAATAAAGCCAACTGAAGTTAATCTGCTTTTTATTAGCGCCATTCCAAACATGGTCAGTGATAAAATATTCCTCCTCGCCGAGCCGACGTCTCCCACTACACTCCTTCCCCAGATGAGGAAACTGAGCCATAGGCTAATGAACCAGCAGAGGAGTGTGATAAAATCAGTTTTGTTTTGTAGCGCTAGCAGCAGTGCAGAGGAGGGACTGGGGAGCGAAAGAGGCTGGAGGCCAGGAGTCCGGTTAGGAAACAATTAAAAAATCCGGGAGATGGGACAATGGAGAGGGAGAAGAGGCCAGATTCAAGAGATTATTTTCATGCAGAGAATAACAGGTCTTGGGAAACAATAAAAGAGGGGAAATGAGGGGAAGATGGAACCTGGGATGATTCTGAATTTTCTCCCTTTGGGTTCAAGACAGTTGGAGACACTCTTCCACCAATTAGAGAAGTTGGAAAGAGAGCAGATTCGGCAGATCAAGAACAGATGTTCAATTTCAGACATCATGCGTTTGAAGTGTCCGTGGAGCTCCTAGGAGAGGGGTCTGGCAAGGCTGTGGGGATTTTGGTGGGGTGCTGAAGAGAATCTCCATAATCACAGCCCAGATCTCTTGACTGCCTCTTTGTACCCCAAAGCTGATTGTCCCTTTCTGAGCTTTCTGTACCTGAGAAACCACAGCCGTCCAGATGAATGCACCACCCTCGGAGTTCACAGTAGCACCAGCATATGCGTCTAAGACATAGTATTCAAAGTATTTAGCGACTCGTATGGCATGGGAATCAAGCAGTCAGCACACATGCAGCCCACCACAGTGCCGAGGGACCTGAGAGCCCATGCTGTGCCACGTGGTAAGCCAGTAGCATCTGGAGCAGGGGGTGGTCTGAGCTTGACCGGGGAAGCACCCAGGATGGCCAGGGTGGCAGGGGGGATCTTGGGGGCCAGCCATTAAGGAAGTGTTTCAATATTTTATCAAGGGATCCAGCCATCTTGTTGTGTAACAGCTGACTGTCAGTCCTGAATACCTTAAAATTTACCGAGTGTCCGTTGATCCATCTACTCTGGGTCTCAGCCTTGTCTGTAGGAGATCTGTCTTCTTTAAAAAGGAAATAAGTAATAATGCAGCAATAAAGAGTTAGAAAAAGAGAATTTCAAAAACGATACCATTTACCAAATGGGAAAAAAAAAACCTAGGGATAAATCTAACGAAAGATTTGTAAGACCTTTATGTGAAAAATGATAAAACTTTAGGTAAAGACATTAAAAGCATTCTAAGTAAATGGAGAGAGATACCACATTTAAGCATGGAAAGATTCCATCTCATAAAGATGTGGATTCTAGCCAACATAATCAATAGGTTCAATAATTGATAGAAATAATTGCAATCAAAATCTGCACAGGGTTTTCTATGGAAACTAATGAGGTGGTTCTACAATGTATATAGGAAACCAAAGGTCCAAGAATAGCTAAAATATTCCAGAAAAAGGAGGAGGAGAAAGTAATAGCAGTAGGAACTACGAGGTGATGGCAGCTAGACCTGGAGATGCCGTTGCGAAGTCGTAGTGGTGAAGATGGTGTGGTTTTGGAATAGAGGCAGACAAATAGAA
>JAQZBX010077252.1:0-14301 GCA_029593785.1 Cabassous unicinctus | reverse complement strand
TCATCTCAAGATCTTTAATTTCATCAAATCTCAAAGTCCCTTTTGCCATAAAGGGTAATATATTCTAGGTTCTGGGGATTAGAATGTGGATAGCTTTGAGGGGCCATTATTCTACCTACCCCCAAAATATCCCAATCATTAAACAAAGTTAATACAACAAACACCAAAACCTGACAAATATAGAATAAAAAAGAAAACAAGGAGACGATTTTACTTAATATAGATGCAAAACTCTTAAATTTAACAAGTAAAAATTTTAAATTTTAATTTAAAAAAATTTAAATATAGCAGCATATTTAAAAAACAATTTCAAGAATGTTTCAATTATTTGCTATTAGAAAATTTATTAAATAATTAATCTTATTAATAGAACAAAGGCCAAAAATGTTATGATCATCTCAGTAGATCCTGGAAATGTATTTGTTAATATTTGTTGACTAGTTCCGATTTTAAGAAAAAGTCAGTAAAATGTAAATATAAGAATGGTTTCTTAATATGATAAAATGTATATCACAAAACAACACAGACTCCTACTGTTGAAATACTAAAGACAGTCTCATTAAAATTCATAACAAAGAATGCCAGTTGTCCCTGCTAGCATTTAGTATTCCTGGTAGACATTGTGATGCACAGCATTACAGATATAAAAATCTAGCTATCCCAGTTGCTGGGGGTGCTGAGGCACAGAGCCCTCAGCCGTCAGCCTGCTTCAGGGGCTGCCTGATTTAAAGAGAGGTGCCTTGCCCCAAATGACAGCCAATCTTCCAAGATGGAAACCTGTATCCAATTATTGTGAATAAATATCAAAGACCATTTTTCTTAATTCTTTAAAAGACAATTGACTGTTAAAAGCAAAATCATAACAATATATCATCAGATTTATGGCATATGTAGATGTAAAGTAGCATAAAGTACAGGAGAGCTAAAAGAACAACAGAAGAGAAAGACTGGAATATTTAACAATACTAGATTAATACTCGATAAGCAAAAGAAGGTGGGAAAAAAAATAGTAAATTTTAATAGCAAGATAGTAGGCTTATACCCAATCTTATCAATAATCCATTAGATTTTGCCAGACTAGATTTTTTTAAAAAGACCCATTTTTAAATATAAATTACAGATGGTTGAAAGTAAAATGATATATAAAGATCTATCATGTAAACAGTAAACTTAAAAAGCTGATGTGTCTATGTTAATGTGAGACAAATTAAACCTCAAGACAAGGAGGGTACTAGTTTATTGTAAAGAAGAAAGGATTAATTCAGGAAGATAAAACAATCTTAAATGTATACACATCTAATAATAGAGCTTCAAAATACATGAAGCAAAATTTTCCAAAAATAAAAGGAGAAATTGACAAATTCATAATTAGAGATTTGAAACACTCCTCACCAAACAGCTGGTATAATAAATAGATAAAAGTCAGTAAAGACACGGAGCATTTGGAAAGCACTGCCAAACACTCTGACCTAACTGACATTCATGGCGCACCACACCTGGCAATGCACTTAGGGAGTTCACTACCACAGGTCATGTGTTGGCCAGGCAAGAAGGCTCAACAGATTTCAGAGAATTGAAATGCTACAAATTGTGTTCCAGCAACCCAACAGAATGTACTCTATAAACACAACATAATTACATTAGAAGACAGTAAAAATATTTAGAAAATCCCCATGTACTTGGAAAGTAGGAAAGACAACGTTTAAATAACACATGGATTAAAGAAGAAAGCTAGGGGGAAATGGAATGCAGTTTGAGGAAGGAAAATAAAATTTTGACATAACATTATTTGTGGGCTGTGGCTAAAGTAGAGCTTGGAGGGAAATTTATAACTTTAAATGCTTAATATTAGAAAGGAAAAAAAATAAAATCAATGACTTAAGGCTTCAAATCAAATAAACTACAGAAACAAGATCATATTAAACAAAAGTAATAAAAAGAAAGGAAATAAGAAATATCAGCACAGAAAGCAATGAATGAAAAAATAGACAACAGGAAAAAAAATCAGCCAAATTAAAAGTTGATTATGCAGAAGGATTAATATAACTGATAAATTCCAAGCAAGACTAATCAAAAACAAAAACAAAGAAACAAACAACAAAACACACAACAAAAAAAGAGAGAAAACACAAAATACGAACATTAGGAATGAATGAAGAAATACTATTACATATCTTCTAGATAGTCAAATGATTATAGGGAATATTATAAAAACATTTTGTCAATACATTTTAAAACTTAGACAAAATAGACAAATTTCTTAAAAACTAATACAAGAAGAAATGGATAACTCATCTATATATTTATTTTATATATTAAAGCATCAAATTTGTAAATAAAAACTTTCCTACAAAGAAATCTCCAGATCCATTTGAGTTCACTGGTGAATCTTACCAAACGTTTATGGGGAAAAAATAGCATCAATATTGCACAGACTTCTCCAAAAAGTAGAATAGTAAGGACTACTTCCTAACTTGTTTTATGAGGCCAGCATAATCTTGACACCAAAACTTGACATAACATTGAAAGAAGGGAATGTCCTCAACCTGATAGCAGCTAACATCAAAGGTAATGATGTAATATTGAATGCTTTCTGCCTAAAATTAGGAACTAGTAGAAGATGTCTGCTCTTACTCTTCGATATTGTTTTGGAAAACCTAACTATTTTAATAAAGTAAGAAATAGAAATAAAAAGCATACAGATTGGAAAAAAAGGTGTAAAATTTTTAATTCACAGATGACATTTTGAACATAGTAAATCCTAAAATCTCTCTCTCTTTCTCTACATCTGCTCAAACTATCACTTACAAGAGAATTTAGCAAGGCCACAGGATACAAGGTCAATACAAAAATCATTTTGCATTTCTATACACTAGCAATGAACAGTTGGAAATTTAATTGATAAAAACACCATTTTGAATAAAATTAAAAACACAAAATACTTAAGGATAAATTTAACAAATGTATGAAAGCTATCTACACTGTAAACCATGAAACATGACCAAAAAAAGGTTAAAGGCCTGCATAAATATTGTTGATTCTCCTTATATTAATCAAGAGTCAAAACAGTCAAAATCCTAGCAGGATTTTTCTTTGTTGTAGAAATTAACAATCTAATTCTAAAGTCTATATGTAAACCCAAAGGACTTAAAAGAGTTAAAATAATCTTGAAAAAGAACAAAATTGGAAGACATACCCTAACTGATTTTAAGACTTACTAGAAAGTTACAGTAATCAAATGTCAGTTTGCCTTAAGGATGAACAAATAGGTTAATGGAAAAGAATAGAAAATCCAAAAATAGTTCCACACACACATTGTATTTCAACAATGGTGCCAAGGAATAGGAATAGGAGTACCAAATAGGGAAAGGAATGCTTAAAAACAAACAAACAATAACAACAACAACAAAAAGAAACAGGTAATTATAGAATACATTAGACATCCATACGGGGTAAAATGAATCTTGACTTCTACCTCGTATCATTGTTTTGATATGGATGATAGTTCTAAATGTAAAAGCTAAAGCTATAAAGCTCCTAGAAGGAAACACAATATCTTTATTCTCCTGTGGTAGACAAATCTTTATTAGAACATTAGAAACCACTAATCATAAAAGAAAAAAATTATAAATTGGATTTCATCAAAATTTTAAATTTCTACTCTTCAAAAGATACCATTTAAAAAACCTGAGAGAGGGGAGCAGATGTGACTCAAGCAGTTGGGTGCCCACCTCCCACCTGGGTTCGGTTTCCGGTACCTCCTAAAGATGACAAACAAACAACAAACAAACATCAAGCAAAAACAATGAGCAGACAATGAGCAGAAACAAGCGAGCAGGGAGCAGATGTGGCTCAAAGCAGTTGAGCACCCACCTCACACATGGGAGGTCCTGGCTCAGTTCCTGCTGCCTCCTAAAGAAAAAACAGACAACGAGCAGACAACGAGCAAAAAGAAAAAACACCAAGCAGACAGCGAGCGCAAACGATGAGCAAAAACAATGAGCAAACGGATGAGGGCGAAAAAAAAGAGAGAAGCAATGTGTTGGGAGAAAATATTTGGAAAACATACATCTGACAAAGTACTTGTATCCAGATTAAATAAAAACTCCTACAAATCAATAATAAATATACAACCTGCTTTTAAAACTTGACAAAATATTTAAACAGACATTTCACAAAGGAGGCTCAAAACTGGTCAATGAAAATATGTTCAACATTATTCATTGTCAGAGAAACACAAACTAAAACCACAAAGAGATATAACTCACCCACGTTAGATGACTGAATTAAAATCATTGACAATATTGTCAGCAAGGATAAGCTGCAAACTGGACCTCACATACCTTGCTGGTGGGCAGCAAAGACAAAGCAAACCACTTTGGATAATGATAAGGCTGTCTGTCATAGAGTTAAACATATTCCTACTCATGACTCAGCAATTCTGCTTTAAGCATTTACTCAAGATAAATGAAAACAAATGTCCAAAAGAATGGTGAAAAAGTGTTCAGAGAAGTTTTATTCATAATAGCCCCAAACTGAAAATACTCCAAATATCCATTAACAGGTGAACAGATAAACAAATTGTGATTTATTTAGCAATATAAACTACTGATACTACACAGATGAAACTCAAAAACATTATGTTGAGCCAAGAAATGTGACACAAAAGAGTACATTCTATGTTTCCATTTATATAAAGTTCTAGAACAAGCAAATCTAATCAATGGCCAGAAAAATCAGAGAAGTCTTTTTCGTGGTTGGAGATGGTAATTAGAAAGGAAGCTGGGAACACTATCGAGTGATGGAACTATTCTAGATCTTGATAAGGGTGATGGGATACATTTGTCAAAACCCATTGAACTTCATGCCAAAATGTGTATATTTTAGTGTATATTAATTATACTTTAATTGCCAAATAGAAAAATAACATGAATTGAATAGTGTTATTCCATTTTAATAATGTGAGTTTATTTTGTTTCCAGCATACAAATTACTTGATGTAAATAAATTGATTTATAAACAAGGGTTTTCTTCAGGTGGTAAACTCATTGATAATTTTGTTTATCTTTTCTATAGTTAATATTTTATAATAATGCCATTTAATAAAATAATGCAATAACATAAATGTTATCTTCAACTGAATGGCAGGTACTTCAAACTCAACATTTCTGCACTGGAAATAATTAACAAATGACTTCCCTAAATTTTTATGTACTTCTTGGGGCATACATATGTGTGTATATGCACACATATGTTTAGTATATAATATACATACTATATATGCATGTATATACATGTATGTTTATACACATACATATACTAGCATAGACTTTAACATCAAACATGAGGCTGCCTCTGTACCCAGGACACAGCGAAAAAAACAAAACGAATTAGAGCAAGAGATAGAAAAAGAAAGACAGAGGTAGTGTCATAAAGAAAGATTTTATTGGAATCTAAAATATTTGATGTGATAGGTTTAATTACGTGCCCCAATTTAGAAACGTTCTCCCCGACTTTTTTTAATTAGAGAAGTTGTAGGTTTACAGAAGACTCATGCAGAAAATACCGAGTTTCTGTATACCCTTCCCCTATCATTAGCACTTTGCATTAGTGTGGTTGATTTGTTACAATTGATAAAAGAATATTATTACAATTGTACTGTTAACTATAGTCTATGGTTTGCAATAGGGTTTACTCTTTGTGTTGTATAATCCAATGCGGTTGTTTTTAAAATTTTATTCTAGAAACGTATATACAGCCTAAAATGTCCCCTTTTAACCACATTCAAAGATAAAATTCAGTAGTGTTAATTATGTTGTATTACCATCACCACCATCCATTTCCATGTAATCTTAATCAAAATCCCCAGGAGTGTGGACCCATTGTAAATAGGACTTCTTGGAGACGTCAGTTTTAGCTAAGGTGTGGCCCAGTTGAAGTAGGGTAGGTCTAAATCCAGGTTACTAGAGGCCTTAGAAAGAGAGGAGCCAGAAGTCAGGGGAAAACAGGGAAAGGACATGGCTATGCTATGGGAAAGCCAAGGAACCCTGAGGATTGCAGCAGCAGTACCAAAAAGCCTTGCCTATATCTTGTTGTAGGACTTCTGACATCTGATACTGAGCCAATGAATGTTTATTGTTTAAGCCAACCTGTTGGGTGGTATTTGTGATAGCAGCTCAGGAAAACTGAGACAATTGGCAAATAGCACAGTTTAGGAAGCCAGTGAACTACAGAGTAGCTTTAAGTTTTCACTCATTGACTCCAACTTATACACAATTCCTCTTCCTTAGCAAATAGGGGCACCAAAATGTAGTGATGAGACTTTGAGACCCTAAAGACATCCAAGAAATAAGGGGAAGAGGTAAGTGGCAACTCAATAGGAAGAAAGGTAAAAAATAAAAAATAAAAAAAAATAAAAATAAATAAATAAATAAATAAAATTCAGACACCAAAATTCTGAAAACACAGACATCTGGAATCAGGAAAAGGCTCTAAACATCTTATAAATCCCTAAAGCGTCTTTATGTTATTATGCAATACCATAATTGTTGTTCCTAATAATCACTCAACTATTTAAAAAATTATCATATTGTATATAATCTTTTGAAGAAAGAGTACAATTATAAAAATTCAGTTTATAAAGTTTTCCTCCCAAATAGTTAACATTATTTAAGAGTTTGGTCCCTGAACAGGGAATGGTCATCAATCTAGACATCCTTTTGTGAAATACTCTTTTCACGAATTATTTTGGGCAAACAAGGCAGTCATTTACATTTCCTGGTGTCTAATCCTACGTATTTCCTTTTTTCTGGATCTTCTCCATTAAATTTGCCTCTTCTTAGTAAGGAGATTTACTTCAACAAATGTAATGTTCTAAATATGAGTAAACAGAAAGATTTAGCTCCACTGTGTAGTGTGGTATCACTTTAAGTTTACTCTGCTTTGTTGTTTTTAGTAACAAAGTCCTTAGAAGTTGTTACCACAAATATTTTATTGTCAGAGATAGTCCATATTCAGGTGTATGAGTCTATCATATGAATGTCCCTTTCTAGTGTACAATTCCATTTATTTGCTTGAAAATTTTTAAGGTATCTAATTTCTCCAAATGACCCTCTATGATATTTTTAGACTGTTGATATAATCAATCCCTCTGGAACCCTGATTTTCACAGCACAATGCTTTATAAATCTTAGAAAAGATAACACCTACTGTCTGTCTTTCATCTCTTTTAATTCTTTAAGCAACCACATTTGGTAATAAATTGGGTTTCAATCCAGATTTGGTGGCTTATTGCTTATGACTTTTAATTTTCTTCTGTTTTCTTTTTTCCTGTCATTTATATTCATTCCTCCTCCTGTTAACACCATCCCAATTTTCCTACCCCACCAACTGTAGTCTTTATGGAATGTCCATCAGAATTCTCTGTCCTTCCTAAGCTAACAGATGCCTAAAGCCTCAAAGATAGAAGTCTAAGTTAGCATAAATGAGTCATATAGGAATGCAGGGAAATTTTAAATCTTATACTTTCCACCAGAAAAAGAATTGGTGGTAAAAAAAAAAAAAAAAAAAGGGTTTTGTTTATTCTCTGTGCTCTAAATTAAGTGATTATCTTTATAAATTATTCCCAGTTTCTCCTCCTGCAGATACTTTCCTCCATGTAAGAAGGGAGGATGGCTGGGATGGCTCCAGCTTACATCACCTTTATTGCTTGCCATCCCAGAGGGAGAGAGA
The DNA here is from genome assembly GCA_029593785.1 of Cabassous unicinctus. Lineage (NCBI taxonomy): Eukaryota > Metazoa > Chordata > Mammalia > Cingulata > Chlamyphoridae > Cabassous > Cabassous unicinctus. The sequence goes on along the minus strand of JAQZBX010077252.1, from coordinate 6,570 downwards.
TACAAAATCTTTCCCATCATCCATCTATTCAATCTTGAAAAAAATGTCTTGCCTTGTGTTTGAGGTTCACACCCATTCTTGAACCAATCACAGTGGTTGAGGGAAGAAGTTTCTCTGCTTGGCCAACCTAGTGCATGTGAAGAGGGGAGAGAGGCAGGGCAATGTGTTTTCCAGCCCATCATAAGCAGAACAAAAGAAATGTTAAGCAAATAACCAATGTCCATTACAGGTAGTATTCCAGAGCACTATTTTCGTGTGGACCTGGGTTTATCTGTGATATTAAGAACATAAATTCCACTTTACAAAAGTGCTACCTAGGGTTGAAGGCCCATTATTTAGACATGTAACTTTGTGCTAAGTGCCTTGTTTTCTAAATGGAACATGCTAAATTGTCACCCTGAATGTAGATTGACTTTTTAAAAAAAAATGTAAGTCTATTAATAGTGCCTAGCAATGACAAGTAACAACACATAAACAAGGAACATGAAAATCGAGATCGCCTAAGAGCAGAAGCACGTTAACAATAGTGAAATCTATTTTAAATCCATTAGAAAAGCTTCAGTAGGTACCTGTAATGAGTTTTAAAGCACCTAGGTCAGAAACACCAAACAAGCTGCTAGTTCACCACACAGGCTCCATTAATCATTTATGTTGCCTGCAAAACTGGCCTATTAAAAATGGTCCAAGCTGACAGTGGAGGAGATGCTGATGTGTGAAAATTTCAGATGTCAGTATTGCACAGATGTTAACCATCAATGACAGCTGCGGTAAGAAACTGAAGGCGGGTTGATGCTATAAGGGAGAAAAGATTCAGAAAAATGACCTAGAATATTTTAACTAGACAAATGTTTCTCCATTTAATTTACCAAGCAAAACAGCCAGATTTTTAGCTTGGAACCTCACTAGGTGCTCTCTTTTCTATCCTTTAAATCCAATTTGATGGTTTTATTGATGTGCTTTATCACTTGGTAAATCACAATGACTGATTCCACTGGCCATTGAATTCTTGCCATGGGTAAGCATCTGTGCAGACAGTAGGCATCTCAGAGGTGGATGTGTGTACCTACTAAGGGTCAAATATACGTGTCCCCAAACTGGTTTATGCCAGTTGCACTTATTACTACAATAACATAATTAAATGTTAGTACATTGAGGTAATATTTATGCTAAAAGAGAGTCATTACTGTGAAAACCAAGTTGAATCCATTGTAAAATCTTGACTAATATAATTTCAAAAAAATGCTGTACAATTAGGTGACTACACTGTATATTAAAGTGGTTGTGCTGGTTATCTTGTTTGCCACCTCAGATTAATTCTCCTTCTCTATTCATGTTGGATGTCTTCTGATGTTCCCCTCAAATTCACTGCCTTTCCTCTGTGTTCCCCCTAGTCTGTCCCCAGGAAGTTCAACAACAAGGACTTACTTCATCAAAGGGCTCTTTTGCTCTCTGGCTTCCACTTGTTGGGGCCAGTAAGAAGCAGTGGCAGGAGACGAAAGGGAGGGAAGTTTTTAGCATTTATTGCCCTGGCTCCCTCACTGTAGGGTCACACTGTGCCAGCTACATCCGTGGACTGCAGTTCTCATTTTCTGCCAGGCAGCCTTTTCTTTTTGGCTCCTGCTAACCATTCACCCTCTTTTCCTTTCAGGTGTAGAGGTGGTCACTCTGCTCAGTTTTTGCCATTCTTCAGGTATTTCATTATCTCTTATGTTTCCCCGCATTTTGTCCACATTTTCATTTGCAATCCCTTTTTTTAACTCTTCTTCACTTTTCCAATTTGACTGTACCAGCTGTTTCCTACCAACACTGTGATTGGTGTGCTGGTAGAGTAGAACGTGTGTGGATCCTGGCTTGAGATAATTCTGGATACAAATCTTGACTCCATTATTTACTATGCTAAGTGGAGTAAGTAGAGCATCTATGGGGCCTCTTCAAACTCCAATTTCCTTATTTATAAAAATGTGGTTGATAATAAATTCTACTCCACAGGCACACAATATGCTCCCACTATCATAGGGAGATTCAATTATTTATAACTCTGTTGTTTAGTTCTGCATCTGGCACATGCTAAGTGATTATTAAGTTTTTGTAAATGAATAACTAAATTTATGAATGAAACAATGTTTTCTCATACAGACTCACTTCCTGGCAAATTTCACAGTCTTTAATCAAATAATGCCTCTATGCCATTTCATAAGGATATTTCTTGAGAACCATTTTAGTTTCATCTGAAGAACTTTCACTTTTGTTTCATCTTTTTGGATTAGCACACAATCTAAAACAAATCTAAAACTGACATGAACTAAAATAAAATGGTATAAAATGAGTCATGAAGATACACATTTCTTTGGTCTAAGAGTCATGTGGGCTAAGATTTTAAAAAGGTATTAAATTCTGATTTACTAGTCAAATAGACTTACTTAAAAATGGCACATTTGCAAATTACCATGATGTGCATTGTACCGACATTTCAACATTTTTCTATATAACTTATATAACATTATTTAGCACTATATACCAGGACATTCTAATTGCTTTGGTATATGAACCACATAGGTATGAAACTATGACCCTCTGATGTAGTTACTCTTTCATTATCCCCATTTTATGGAGAAGGAATCTGAAGCATACACAGGTTAAGAACTTGCTTTGCTTGCTAATTTGCTGAAGGCCCCATGGTCAATATATGGTGAAGCCAGAATATGTACACTTATCCACTAGCTCACATTTGCCCAAAGCAGAGACAACAGTATGTGTTCCCTTCACCATTTCCTCTTCCTGAAAATACAGGAAGGCTACGATTCTTTGCTTGCCCTGCAACTAGATAGGGCCCTGTGACTGAGTTCTGGCCAGAGAGTGTAGGCAGTAATGATGTAACCCTCTCCCATGCACGCCCCTTTAAATGATTGAGCGAAGTCCTCCAGCTCTCTCTTCCCCTTGATGGCAAGCCAGAGAGCCCTGTGTTCCACTTGGGACCACTACAAGAAGGAGGAGGGCTGCCCAACCTCATCTTTACCACGATGTGAAGGAGAATTAAACTTTCATTGAGTGAAACCATTATGATTTGAGGGTACATTTATTTAGACCTACCTGACTAATAAAGAAATGGATGTTTTGAATCAGACTGCTCTAAAGTAAAGCAATAATATGCGGCATTGCCTCAGTTGTCAGGCAACAGGGAAGTCAATACCAGAGACTAGACTATATGGCAAACTAATTATCTATGTTATATTGCGTCAGAGCGGCTGGAAAATCTGTTGCCTCAATTAACATAGGAGGCAGAATAGGTGCTGATTTGTCATTTAGGGAAAATGATTGATTACGCTGGGAGAGAGAGCAAAAAAGAGATGGAGCAAGGTTTGAGAACTCTTCCTATCAAAGAACTTTGTGTGCAGTTGCTGACACATAAAACAGAAATCTGCTGACTTTTTGCAGGAACATTGCTAAGGAAACCACATACTCTGGTCTAAATAATCCAAAAACAATTCTTAGGTCCCAAGCCTTCAAGGAAAAAGAGTTAGATTTCAAAGGCTGTACAACCTCAAAGGAAGGCATGGTAAGACCCACATGAGAAATGGCCAAAGAGAGTAATGGACAAGAAGGAGCTTCCCTGAAGATAGAACCAGGGGTCAAAGAGAAAAATGGTCTAATGGACTCCTCCCAAGGAGAAGAATCAGGCTGGTACATTTATTCTTGCAGCCTGCACAACCTTACTTCCTCAAATGGGCTGATGGAACTCACTGTCAAATTGCCAGGTGTAATGTGTCACTTTAATGGTAATGTGTTGGTTCAAATTTAAAAAGTCTTTTCATCTAAAAAATGTCAACTTGGATATAAAAGAAATAGACAATAAGATTACCATGGACATTATAATAATCTGAAATGCCCCAGGGCAGTTGCTTCTAGGAAAACTATAATTGTTAGTTTCCCATTTGGGAAATTTCTAGTAATTATCAAAACACTCAGGGAAACTGAAATTTCAGAGAATATGAAAGTGAGATTGGCACAATAGGATTGGTTTCTAGCCTGTAGTTAGAACCCCATGGTCCTACCCATGTTTGATTTCTATGTGAGATTATAAGTACAGACTTGCTCATTAGATTGAGGTATTCAGAGCAGTGTGCCAAGGAGGTACAAACACAAAGGCCTGTATTTCTCTATTACCAATTTTACTTAAAGACCTGGGAGACACATTATTTTATGTTAAAATAAACACATGATATTGTGGGATAGGTTGCAACACGTAAATTATTTTTTGAGATAAGATATAGAACTGCAAACACTTTTAATTTTTGCAGCACTGACATACTTCAGTTTCCCTGAGCTGACTCACTTGATAGGAACAATTTTGCATGCCAAAATTAAATGAGAAGCTGGGATGTGAAAAGGAGCAGAAGGAAACAAGGGGTGTAGGAGGCATTTTAGAATTCAACAAAATGGGTATTGGTGTCTTGTGATATTTATATCCAAAATCCCAATGGTTTTAGGCCAATGAGTAGAAGAACAAGATTGAGGCCTAGGACTTAGATGAATGAATGCTCTGAGTAATTGTGGTGTGTGATGTCACCTGGTCACCATAGAGATGGAGTAATGGCAGCCCTATGCCCTTTATCCCTTTTCATATCTTTGCTTTCCTCCCATTCAGCCCTTCTTTTCAGTTCAAATTAACATAACTTAAAGCACTATTACTCCATACAATGATATATTGAGAGAGAGAGAGAGAGAGAGAGACAGACAGACAGACAGACAGACAGACAGACAGATGGATAAAGAGAGGGATTCCATGAATGGAATCTTTGCTCACCTCCTTTCTTACCCTTATTCCTACAACAGTGACGGGCACAAGACCAAGGCTGAGCTACTTGGAGATAGCCATAGGAAATTGTGTCACAGCCAGTATGGAATATTATCTTTTCACTGAAGTTGGTAAACTGCAAAGATGAGCATCTGGGCTTGCAGGTAAACATTTTATCCCACCATGGGAAGAGAGTCTGTCTCCTTCAAAGAGAACTCAGAGAAGGAGAGGAAGGAAGAGCCCTTTCAGGCTCTGGATCCAGACATGCCACAATCCAGCAGTGGTGCTGGGCTTCCCTGTTTCATTTCCTGCTTTCATTAGTCTGAGTTGGGTTTCTGTCTCTTGCCATTTTTCATAAAATCTCTCCTGTTCAATCCTGAGTTGATGTCCCATTGCCTCACATCTGATTTCCACCATTTTACCCAGCTCTTTGTTCTGATACTTTATTAGGACGGTCTGTATTAATCCTGGTGGGGCACTGCTTGCTACCCTTCTAATTTCCAAGCTCTCCCAAATTCCTGATCTCATCCTAGTTTCCAGACTCTCTAACAAGCCACCATCAGCCTCTGCTTGTCAAAGAAGAGAGTTGGACTTACTTTCTGTGCTGGATATTTTTGTTTCCGCCTTAAATTCTACTATCCACCTGTATCCACTGTGTTCAGAGCTTAAGGAGACTACAGCAACTGGATCCTTTGTCTTCTGGCTTCTGGTTGGGATTGGCCAATGGGAGGCACTTGTAAGAGCACAGACTGCAGTAAAAAAAGAGAGGTAGCTAATGATCTCTTGGTGTCCCTCCTTGTGACAGGTGGACAGTGTCTGTTTTCCTATGTCTAAGGCCACAGCTCCTGTCAGGTAGGTCTCATATGAAGCTCTCTCCAGGTCTGTGAACCCATCCCTCCCTTGGCCCTAAAGACCCTGCTGTCGCTCTCCTACATGTTTCATTGCCCCTGGATGGTTTCCCTTTTTCTACTCACCACAATTACCTCATTTGCATGTGTCATCTCTTTCCTTTTACGATCCCAAGTACAGTAACTATAGTTCCCAGAAAGTGCTGTGCATATAGCAGGACCAGGGGCACTAGGAGACCTTGAATTCTATTCCTGGATTTGACATTTATAAGGTAGGTAGTGAGAAAACATGTAGTGATTGCATATTATAACCTGGGAACAAAGGTGAATATGGCAAAGTCCCCGACCTCAACAGAGCAATGAAACAAATGCTATGGCAGGCACATGCAGAGCTGTGCTGAAAGAGAGCCAAGGAAGAAACCACTGCGGGCCTTTGGGAAGCTGAAATCTGTAAGCTGGATTTCATGGAATGAGGGAAAGGTCAATAAGCTGACAATGGGGAACAATACACTTAGGCAACATTCAGAAAGATGAACCTGATGCAGAAACTACTACTACGTGGGTAGATTTGGAGATGTGTGCCTGGCAGGTTTTGACAAATAGCAGGGTTGGGAATGTAGCCAGAGGTCATATTATAAAGGGTGCACATTCATTCAACAAACATTTAAATTTCATAGTATATTACAAATCTGGTACTTTATTCTGTAGGACTACAAGACAGAGATAACGTTGGGGGTACAACTTCTGTGACTGTACCATATTATATAGTGTTGGCTTTGGAACCATGTAAACTTTTTACAAAATTGAAAAAATAAATTAACTCACAAAGAAAAAAAAATCTCTAAAAAAGTGAAAACAGACACAAGTAAAGAACCTAATTGCATATGAAGTTAAGATGGAATAGCCTCATAGAGGAAAGAATGACCT
>JAQZBX010077251.1:0-14374 GCA_029593785.1 Cabassous unicinctus | reverse complement strand
TGCTTTTTAAAGTACAATATGATTCAGGTCAAAAAAAATTATTGATGTCTATTTCATTTGTTTACATCTTAATATGAAATATAATGACAGTATTCTTACCATTTTAAAAGACGTATTTAAAGCAGTTATGTTCTAACAAGGAGAGCATTTGAGATTTTTATACACAGTAATGTAGAAAATAATTACAGCCATATTGTAATTGTAATTATGATGATAGTCATTTAAGTACTGAAGAATTATCTTTGTTTTTATAGGGTATATTTAGGAATTTTGATGATGCCTTTCTGCCAGTTCTGAAGCCCCATTTAGAACGTCTGGTTGCAGATTCACATGAAAGCACCCAGCGATGTGTTGCAGAAATTATAGCAGGTTTAATCAGAGGTTCTAAGCATTGGACATTTGAAAAGGTGAGATATTTGTACAGCACTTTCCCTGTTACAGTTACATTACAATATCCATTTATATAGTAATTCCTAACAAACTAGATATTGATTCTTAAAATATGAAATGTTCAATTCCATAAAATTTGCCAAATAACGTATGAACTGCTTTTGACCTATAGCAACATTCAAAATGTTTTGAAAGCCAACAATGGGGGCAAGGGTCATCAGAATATTTTATTTTTTTGTTTTAATGGGAGGATCATGGAATACTGTTTCCATATTACTGAACTGTGGTAATTGCCTGGTGTGCTGCACATGGGCTTTTCCTTCATGAGGCATGCTCCAGTTTCTCAAACACTTTCTTTCTTAGCCCCTCTACTCATCTACATTATTTGTCTTGTAGTTGGAGGCAGTTTGAATTTGCTACCCCTTTTTAAAGAGAAGACTCAGAAATATTGTTTTTGTCTTAATTATATATACTTTCATTTTTTATTTATTTATTTTTTAAAAGATTTATTTATTTATTTACACCCCCCCTTGCTGCTTGTGTCCGCTGTATCCATTCGCTGTGTGTTTCCTCCGTGTCTGCTTATCTCCCCCTTGCTGTGAGGTCCCGCTGCATCAGCCCACCGCGCCGTGCGAGCCGGCCTGCCTGCCCTCACAAGGAGGCCCCAGGAAGCGAACCCGGGGCCTCCCGCATGGTAAACGGGGGCTCTATCGATTGAGCCACACCCACCTCCTGCTGTGAGGTCCCGCTGCATCAGCCTACCCTGCCGTGCGGGCTGGCCTGCCTGCCCTCACAAGGAGGCCCCAGGAAGCGAACCCGGGGCCTCCCATATGGTAAACGGGAGCTCTATCCATTGAGCCACACCCACTTCCCTATATATACTTTTAGGAAGACTATAGAAATCTTAAGAAATATTAACTTAGTTTGCATATTTAAATCACTTTTTAAATAAAAGTATTGTTATTAATTGGCAATATTGTCTTTTACCTGCTCATAGTTCATGAAAACATTTTTAAGTTATCTGTTTTCCAGAACATACTCCTTTACTTATAAATTATTTGAAATATAGCTTTCAAAAAATGCCTGGAGATAGCCCTGGAAATTTTATTCCAAACTCTCCCTTCACCTTTTTCTTATATAGATCCTTTTGACAAAAGTGTAGTCCATGGACACAGCAGCATGGGCATCACTTGAGAGCTAGTGATATTAATATCTCAAGATATTATCAGATCCCAACCAACTGATGAGTCAGAATCTGCGATTTATCAAGACCCCAGAGTGATTTGTATTCCCATTAAATTGTGAGAAACATCTATACGCATATATAAATAGTCTCTAACAACTGAATACTTTTAAAAGGCAATTTATAGTAATTCAAAACTTGAAATTTCAACTATAGCTCAAGCTAATTATAAAATTGTTTTTAAATCTCATTGCCTCCTATTTTAGGATTCAATCATTTAGCCTCAATAAGCTGCAAAACTTAAAATTGATTGAGGTTTTGTTTCAGGCTAATTACAATGTCATTCAAAATTTTAAAAAGAGAACTTCTCAGCGGCATGGATTATTGGGGTACTCTATGAAATAATTTAAATCAAGAGTGTGTGTGTATTTCCAAGAAAAGAGATTTTTGAAGAAAAGATGTTCTGTGTGTCATTAACTTTTTTCCCCCATATTTACAATGTTTATTTTGCTCTGTTTTTTTTTCCTTTTTTTAAAAACTTTATTTTGTACCTATAATAATTGAAAATATAAACAATTAAAAACTAAAAAGTAAACACCGATGAATAAATACATACATTTCTCAATTAAATGTACTGGATATATATAAAAAATTTTTGAATCAAACAATATGTTGCACAATATATTTGGTTCTTAGTAACGCAGGCATACAGTATTTGTCCTTTTGTGTCTGGCTTGCTTCACTCAGCATAATGTCCTCCAGATTCATCCATGTTGCCATATGCTTTACGACTTCATTTCTTCTTACAGCTGCATAATATTCCATCGTGTGAATAGACCACAGTTTGTTTATCCATTCCTCTGTTGATGAACACCTGGATTGTTTCCAGCTTTTGACTGTCATGAATAATGTCGCTATGAACATCAGTGTGCAGATGTCTTTTCATGTCACTGCTCTCAGTTCTTCTGGCTATATACCCAGTAGTGGCATTGCCGGGTGATGTGGCAAGTCTATATTCAGCTTCTTTAGGAACTGCCAAACAGTCCTCCACAGTGGCTGAACCATTAATAGTGGCCATTCTGATAGGTGTGAAATGATATCTCATTGTAGTTTTAATTTGCATGTCCCTAATCTTTAGTGATGTTGAGCATTTCTTCATGTGTTTTTTTGCCATTTGTACTTCTTCTTTGACAAATGTCTATTCAAGTCTTTTGCATATTTTTTTAATTGGGTCAGTTGTCTTTTTATTGTTGAGTTGTAACATCTCTTTATATATCCTGGATATTAAACCCTTATCAGATGTGTAATTTCCAAATATTTTTTCCCATTGACTTGGCTGCCTTTTCACCCTTTTGACAAAGTCCTATGAGGTGTGTATTAGTCAGCCAAAGGGGTGCTAATGTGAAATACCAAAAACGGGTTGGTCTTTATAAAGGGTATTTATTTGGGGTAGAAGTCCACAGTTACCAGGCCATAAAGCGTTAAGTTTCTTCTCTCACCACAGTCCATTGCCACCTGTTAGAGCAAGACAGCTGCCAGCATTTGCCAGGGTTCAGGCTTCTGGGGTTCCTCTCTTCCCGGGGCTGCATTTCTCTCTGGGCTTAGCTCCCGTTTCTTCCACAGGGTCAACTGTAGACGATCAGGTGAATGGCTTGCTTCTCTTCTCCTGGGACCTTCTTTCCAACATCAAAACTGTTTCTCAAAGGACTGCTTCTCAAAACTGTTCTTGCCATGTCTTTATATTTGATTCCCCACCCACCAAGGGGTGGGGCTCAACACCCTAATCATAACCTAATCATGCCCAGATTAACTCATCAGTTTACAAGCATGATCCAATTATATTTTTGGAATTCATAATTACATCATATTGGCCAACGGTTACAAGGTGCAAAAGTGTTTAATTTTGATGAGGTCCCATTTATCTATTTTTTCTTTTGTTGCACATGCTTTGGGTATAAGGTCCAAGAAACCACCACCTACTACGAGGTCTTAAAGATGTTTCCCTACATTTTCTTCTTGTAGTTTTATGGTCCTGTCATTTATATTTAGATCTTTGATCCATTTTGAGTTGATTCTTGTCTAGGGGGTGAGATAGGGGTCCTCTTTGATTCTTTTGGTTATAGATATCCAGTTCTCCCAACACCATTTGTTGAAGAGACTGTTTTGTCCCGTTAACATGGACTTGGTAGGTTTGACAAAAACCAGTTGACTGTTTATTTCTGGGTTCTCAGTTCTATTCCACTGATCAATGTGTCTATCTTTATGCCAGTACCATGCTGTTTTGACCACTGTAGCTTTGTAGTATGTTTCAAGATCAGGCAGTGAAATTCCTTCCACGTTGCTCTTCTTTTTTAGAATGGTTTTGGCTATTCGGGTGCACTTACCCTTCCAGGTGAATTTGGTAATTGCCTTCTCTAATTCTGTCAAGTAATCTGTTGGGATTTTGATTGGTATTGCATTGAATCTATAAATCAGTTTGGGTAAGATTGACATCTTCACGATATTTATTCTTCCAATCCATGAACACAGAATGTCTTTCCATTAATTTCTTTTAGCAATGTTTTGTAGTTTTCTGCATATAGGTCCTGTACTTCTTTGGTTAAATTAATTCCTAAGTATTTGAGTCTTTTTGTTGCTATTGAAAATTGAATTTTCCCCCTGATTTCCTCCTCAGGTTGTTCAGAACTAGTGTACAAAAACATTACTGATTTTTGCGTGTTGATACTGTATCCTGCCACTTTGCTGAACTCATTTATTAGCTCAAGTAACGAATAGTAACCAGAAAAGAGCAGGGGTAGCTATACTAATATCAGACAAAACAAACATTAAATGCAAAAAAGTTACAAGAGATACAGAAGGCCATTTTATAATAATAAAAGGGACAATCCACCAGGAAGATATAATAGTCATAAATATATATGCACCTAACCAGGGTGCCCCAAAATACATGAGACAAACTGGCAAAACTGAAGGGAGAAATAGACATTTCTACAATAATCGCTGGAGACTTCAACACCCCACCTCACATCATTAGATAGAACAACTAGACAGAATATCAACAGGGAAAAAGGGAACTTGAACAATATGATAGACAAAGTTAGACCTAACAGACATATACAGAACACTGCATCCAAACTCAGCGGGTTATACATTCTTCTCAAGTGCCCATGGATCTTTCTCCAGGATAGACCACATGTTAGGTCACAATTCAGCTCTCAATAAATATGAAAAGATTGGAATTATACAAAGCACCTTCTCAGCTCATAATGGAATGAAACTGGAAATCAATAATAGACAGGAAAAAGGTAAATTTGTAAATGTGTAGAGGCTGAACAACACATTCCTAAATAATCAGTGGGTCAAAGAAGAAATTGCAAGTGAAATCAGTAAATATATTGAGACAAATGAAAATGAGAACACAATGTATCAAAACTTATGGGATACAGCAAAGGCAGTCTTGAGAGGGAAATTTATAGCCCTACATGCCTATATTAAAAAAGAAGAAAGAGCTAAACTCAAAGATTTAACTGAACAACTAGAAAAACTAGAAAAAGAACAGCAAACCAATCCCAAAGCAAGCAGAAGGAAAGAAATAATAAAGATTAGAGCAGAAATAAATGAAAATGAGAACAAAGAAACAATAGAGAAAATCAACAAAACCAAAAGCTGGTTCTTTGAGAAACCCAATAAAATTGACAAATCCCTAGCTAGACAAACAAAGGGAAAAAGAGAGACGATACAAATAAATACAATCAGAAATGAAAAGGGGGAAGTTACAAATGACCCCAGAGAAATCAAAAGAATCATAAGAGGATATTATGAAAAACTATATGCCAACAAACTAGACAACCTAGATGAAATGGACAAATTCCTAGAAATGCATAACGAACCTACACTGACGCTACAAGAAAACAAGAACATAACAAACCAGTCACATTTAAGGAGATTGAATCCGTCATCAAAAATCTCCCAGCAAAGAAAAGTCCAAGACCAGATGGCTTCACAGGTGAATTCTACCAAGCATTAGAAAAGAATTAACACCAATCCTGTTTAAACTCTTCCAAAAAATTGAAGAGGAGGAAAAATTACCCAACACATTTTATGAAGCCAACATCTCCCTAATACCAAAGCCAGATAAAGATACTACAAGAAAAGAAAATTACAGGCCAATCTCTCTAATGAACATAGATGTGAAAATTCTCAAGAAAATACTTGCATATCAAATCCAACAGCATATCAGAAGACTTATACATCACGACCAAGTGGGATTTATTCCTGGTATGCAAGGCTGGTTCAACATAAGAAAATCAATCACTGTAATACACCACATTAACAAATTGAAGGGAAAAAAACACGTGATCGTATCAATCGATGAAGAAAAGGCATTTGACAAAATCCAGCATCCTTTTTTGATAAAAACACTTGAAAAGATAGGAATAGAAGGAAAATTCCTCAATATGATAAAAGGCTTACATGAAAAAACCCACAGCCAACATCATACTCAATGGGGAAAGGTTAAAAGCTTTCCCTCTAAGATCGGGAACAAGACAAGGATGCCCACTGTCAACATTGTTATTCAATACTGTGCTAGAAGTTCTAGCTAGGGCAATTAGACAAGACAAAAAAATTAAAGGCATCCAAATAGGAAAAGAGGAAGTAAAACTCTCACTGTTTACGGATGACATGATCCTGTACTTAGAAAATCCTAAAGTATCCACAACAAAGCATTAACTTTTTTTTAAAGCAGTTTTTATGGAGATATATTCACATACCATACAGTCCATCCAAAGTGTACAATTAATGGCTTTTAGTATAATCACAGAGTTGTGCATTCATCACCACAGTCAATATTAGAACATTTTCATTACTCTAAAAAGAAAAACCCCATACCCTTTTGCAGTTACCTCTCAATCCTTCTATCTTACCCTAGCCCTACATAACCACTAATCTATTTCTGTATCTATAGATTTTTCTATATTTACATTTCATGTAAATGGAGTCATACAATATGTAGTACTTTTTGTCATTTCTTTCACTTAGCATAATGTTTTTATTATTATTGTTATTTTAATTAGAGAAGTTGTAGGTTTACTGAAAAGTCATGTGAAAAATACAACATTCCCATATAACCCCCATTGTTGACACTTTGCATTAATGTGGTACCTTTGTTACAGTTGATGAAAGAATATTAAAATATTATTGTTAACTATAATAATATTGAATGTCATTAACTTTTGCCCATTAATTTTGTTTTGAGTAGGTGGAGAAGCTTTGGGAGCTTCTGTGCCCTCTGCTTAGAACAGCATTGTCCAACATTACAGTAGAAACTTACAATGACTGGGGAACTTGTATAGCAACGTCTTGTGTAAGTTCTTCTGCATTCTTCTTTGAATGTTCTTTTATTCAAGGATGTATCATACCCTATCTCAGAATGTGTCAAATGTCATTATACCTTTGAATCTCAAAATTTGGTTCATGGCTTTATCATCTTGCATAATTAGAGAAGGTTCTGTTCTACACAGCCTTTGAAATAAGCCTTGACATAGTTTTAAGTGGTTATTTTGTCTCCTCTGCTGTGGTGATTCATTTATTTAAATTAAATGATAAGTCAAATCATTTATCTGAAAATATAATGTAGATTTAGTAAAAGCCAGTTGACAAAAGGTTATGGGTGTCATTTATAACATCAAATATGTCCATACCTTTTGTATACTTTGATTTAAAGACTAGCCACTTAGCTAACAATAATTTTCTTACGGTTAATATCTAACATGTGCTATGATATGACATTTAGATTTGACTCACCTATCGGTTTTAGTTTGATTTTTGACTCTCTGTTTAAATTGTGTTATTTCTAAAATAACAATATTGTAGGTTTGTTTAATTATTACTTTATGATTTCAACACAGGAAAGCAGAGATCCCCGGAAACTTCATTGGCTTTTTGAGCTACTGTTGGAGTCCCCATTGAGTGGTGAAGGAGGATCCTTCGTAGATGCATGGTAAACAAAAAGAAAACCTTATAAGGTTAACACAGAAGATATTTTGCATTAACTAATGTCTAAATAGAGTGAATTGTCTACATTTCTAATGCCTAGATGAAGTAACTACTTCTGGGAGATGACATGATTTAGTTCAGTACAATATATGCTACTAAGTTATTTCTCAATTAAGAGCAAGTAGGAAAAATGGAGGAAACCCTAGCAATTTAAACATGTTAGATTCAGCCTTCTGTGTTGTCAAATCTTTTATCAAGATTGCTCTTTTGTACCATGATGATATTGACTTCTTTGTCACATTTTTCTAATTTTTCCCTTACATAATATGAAAGACAGAAATAAGAGAGTAATCCTTTTAAGGAGAAATATACTTGCTGGGGCAAAAAGAGTTGGATAAAGGTAATGGGCAATAGAAAGAAAACCAGATAATCCTGTTAACAAGAAGAATGAATATTTTATTAATACTGAGAAAACTGAGTTCATATGTTTAGATACTAAGTAAACATTAGTATCTAACTAAATGAGTGTTTTTAAGTTAGTATTTCTTTTGATTATTGTATAGTAGAGGGGATGAAATGAGAATACAGAGAAAATAATGTACAAAAAAATAAAAACTTCATAAAGATGCTGTTTTGGTTTAAATACTTAAATTTGAATTATTCATGTGTTTGAATTCAATAATTCAAGTATTTGAATTCAGTAATTTGAATTATTAGATAAGAAAATGAAAAATTTTAAATGCAATAAAGACATTGTTCATCTTTACTGCCAATATCCAAAGACAGAAAGAGACTCTAACACAATACTGCTGTGCTTTAATTTTAGTCGACTTTACGTACTACAAGGTGGCCTTGCCCAACAAGAATGGAGAGTGCCTGAGCTACTGCACAGACTACTGAAATACTTGGAACCCAAACTTACCCAGGTTTACAAAAATGTTAGGGAAAGAATAGGGAGGTAGGTATTTTTTTCTCTGTGGTGTGATAGACTTCTTGAGTTCTTTTTATTAAAAATTAGTATCTGTGGAGTGGGTATAGCTCAGTGGTTTCTAAAATTTTGTTTTGTTTTGTATTGTGAGAAAGAAGACAAAGTCTCTGAATGTAAAATAGGATTCAGTTGTTAATACCTCAAAATTAGGAGCCTTCATTTACACCAGGCCCAATTTAAGACCCTGTCCAAGAATTGTCTTTGGTTAGGGCACAACTTAACTTGAATCTTAGTTTTACTTACGATGTAGGATCTCTTCTTACTATTATGTATTTTACAGTGTGCTGACCTACATATTCATGATAGATGTTTCTTTGCCAAATACTGCGCCAACAACATCCCCTCGTGTCCCAGAGTTTACTGCTCGAATCCTAGAGAAACTGAAACCCCTCATGGATGTGGACGAAGAAATTCAGAATCATGTTATGGAAG
This sequence comes from Cabassous unicinctus, assembly GCA_029593785.1. NCBI lineage: Eukaryota > Metazoa > Chordata > Mammalia > Cingulata > Chlamyphoridae > Cabassous > Cabassous unicinctus. The sequence continues at coordinate 5,384 of JAQZBX010077251.1, read as the reverse complement.
AGAATGGAATTGGTGAAGAAGATGAACGAACTCAGGGCATTAAACTCTTAAAAACTAGTGAGTGGCTAAAATTAGTAGACTCAATTAAAAACTGACTTTATATTGATTGTCCAATTATAGTTTGTATCTAAAAATTTTTCAAAGACTCTTAATTATAAATCACTTGGCCATCAGTTTTGAGTTTAGTTGGCATGCTTTATGATGTCTCCTGTCATATTGCTGGTCAGTGTCTAATTTACAAAGTAACACAGGTGGTCTCTTTCATAACAAACTGGCTGACATTACATTGCATTACATTAATCCATTAACATTAAAATTTTACCCTACATTGAATAGCTGATTCTGTGTGTTTGTTTCCAAATAGTTTTGAAGTGGCTGATGGCGAGTGCAGGAAGATCCTTCTCTACTGCAGTCACCGAACAACTCCAGCTTTTACCTTTATTTTTTAAGGTGAGGTCATTACTGAAATTAAGAATTCCTCTCCTGACCTTCAAAAGGAAGGTATATTTATTGTTTGGCTGATAGGTTTGAAGGCAATATGAATTTTTATTTGATTTTTAAGTAGAAAGTCACAGGAGAATCAGTAGATGAGAGTGGTTGAAATAATCTTTTTACTGTTAGTGAGTGTAGGATCTTGACATACATGAAAATTTTATTAAAAGTCAATTTCTGAGTAATAGTTTAGAAAAATATTGATAACTAAGAGAAAGCCACCATGAAATTTTTGAATATAGCTATTTTTTACTTTTTTACTCACTGTATAATAAATCTGAAGATTAAAATGTTCAGTATAATGTGTTTATTTTACAATGTTGAGTGGCTGTTTAATTGTGTCTAACATATCTGCAAGAAGAAATTTATCTCTTGTAATCATTTAATGACATTTACATTTTATTTAGTGAAAGACATAATATGAGGTGGATTTTAACAGCTTATTTAGTCAGAGGATGAAGCTAATAAAACTGAGGTCACATATTGACTCTGTCTGGAATTAGGAAAACAATCTAAACTCATGTACATTTGGAAGACTTAACACAAACATCAGCACTACTTGCTGATTATTAGTCAATACAATTATAATGGAAGGTGCCCCATTATTATTGTGTATCAGCAGATGGTATGGTAAAATTTTGATATGCCACAGTACACTTTGATTTGCCAGACTTTCAAAAAGATTACTGGTAATTTTCAAAGGATTCACTACTAAAATACTTTTAAAACTGTTAAGTAAAACCAGACACCCTGAGTACCTCTGGGACCTTTTGGAATATAAAGGTCGATAGTAGCTGTAGGTCTTTGGTTTAGATAGGGTTTGTCTTTAGGGCAGTGGTGCTCAAACTTTTTTCCAAATCTACAGATACGGTGGATATGTAACGTGCCCTCATTTGTTTGTAAATGGGTAATGTGCAGTGATTGTCAGGTTACTCGGAGTTCCACCTCTTTTTCTTTCATTCAAAAAACATTTCTGAAAGCAATTAGATGAGAGTGAGGTTGTTGAAAAAGGATGATTTGCATCCACTTGAAATTTAAGACAAACTTAAATCATTAGAAAGTTACTAGTGACACTCCTCATAGCTCACCTGGATATACTGATATTGAGGTTGAGAAACAGGCCATTGTGGTGAATGGGGTCTGAGGGACAAAGACATCACAACACAGATATACAAAATTGTTTTGCAAAAAAAGCAGATGTGTGGCATATGAAGAAAAAGAGAGGAGTTGAAAAGAAAGTTGTTTATTAAACTGGGAGTAGCACAGGATTAGTTGGAGAGATCAGATACTCCAGTTTGGAGGTATCTGAGATACCTCTAAGACTCTAAGTTAGGGGTTCTTAACTAGGGGTTAAGATTTCAGGGGGTCCGTGAGCCTGAATTGAAAATAATCAACTTATCTTTATTTTCTCTGACCTCTGACTAAAATCCAGCATTTCCTTCACTTATGAATGTATGCAATAAATAAGTTACAGTAGTATTCATTTCATCTGACTGGCAAAGGGGTCCATGGAACAAAAATGGTTAAGAACCCCTGCTCTAAATGAAGATAACAAGTAGATATTTAGAATTCAGGGGAGTAGTTCAACCTGGCAATATAAACTTGGGAGGTATCAGTTTATAGATAGTATTTAAAGCCATGAGACTGGATGAAATCACCAAGGGGAATGAGTATAGGTAGAGTAGAGAAGAGGTCCAAGGATTTGAACCAGTGTTCAGAGGCTGGGGAGAGGAGGACGACACAACAAAAATGGGGAAGATTCAGTTAGAATGTGCTCACAGAATGAACCATTTAAGAGAACCAGATTATTGTCAACTATTTGAGGTTTAGAAATCAAGTTATATGTCTGATCGTGGATGTCAAAATGTATTTCAGAGGAGAGACCAGAAATCTTCAGTAACTATATGAACTATATTTTTCTCCTGTTAGAAAAGAAAGAAATACCTATTAAGAAAAAATGTGGAAAATCAAAGGGAAAAATTCATTAACCGCTATCTTAGCATTTGTCTTTTTCTCCACACCTTTTTCTTGAATTGCGGTTAAGTTATAAAAACAGTCTCTTCTCATTTAAAAATCTAGAGCATATATATTTACAGCAGTGTTTGTAGCAGCAGTATTCACAGTAGCCAAAAGGTTGGAAGCAACCCAAGTGTCTATCAACAGATGATTGGATAAACAAAATGTGGCATATCCATACAATGGAATCCTTTATTATTCAGCCATAAAAGGAATGAAGTTCGGATAACATATGACAACATGGATGGACCTTGAAGACATCATGTTGAATGAAATAAGCCAGGCACAAAAAGACAAATATTGTACGATCTTGTTTACATGAAATAACTATCTAGAATAAGCAAAATTCATACACACAGTAGATTATGGTTTACCAGGTGGGGGTGGGGTGGGGAAGGAGTTACTAATTAACGGATGAAGTTTTTGTTTGAGGTGATCAGAAAAAGTTAGGGTATTAGGTATTGGTGATGTTAGCATAATATTGTGATTATAATTAATACCACTGGAGTGTACACTTCTGAAAGTGGTTAGAATGGGTATTTTTTTTTTTAGTTTATTTATTTGTTGTTGTCTTTGTTACGTTAACTTGAGTGATCTGTAACACTGCTGTAACCAGATGCTTGCCCCTCTTTACAGGCCCCCATTTCCAGCCCAAAATGGGTAATTTTGAATTGTATGTTACTACAATTAAAGCTTTTTAACACCTAGAACATAAAAATGCATAAGTTTCTCCCCAACTGTATTGTCTACACCTCAGAGGGAGCCACTGGTCTCCAGATGTTATTTTTCCTACAGTTTTTTTTAATAGGATCGTGGTAACTGTTGGTAACATGTAATCAAAATAGTAGATACCTTTTCATGTGAGTAATTAGATATCTGCATTATTTCATATGTGGAAGTTACAATTTTATATCTAATTTGGTCTCTATTAGTAGATATTTGAGTGTGTTACAGTTGTTCATTATGCGGGCAGGCTGCTTGGATGCAAACTCCAGCTCTGTGACTGAGGAGTTATGTAACCATGGGCAAGTAATTCAACCCCTCTGAACTTTTTCTCCTCATCTACACAATGGGGATAATAATACTACATACCTCCTAAGGAGGTTGTGAGGATTAAATGAGTTAATATTAAATATCCCTCACTATCCAAATCTAAGAGTTGCTGAGTTTAGACAACAAGGAATATACCACATCATCTGAATTATCCAGTTCCCGAGTTCCCATTAGCAAATAGCAAACATTCAGATTGAAAGGGATATTGCACTCATCTATTGGGTTCCTAAACTGAGAGAGTTTAAGGAGTACCTGCTTATGCAAAATGCTTAGAGCAGTGTCGGGAACATAGTAAACACTAGAGACATGGTTTTGTTTAAGTGTTTTATAATGAACATCTTGTATATATATTTTGCTCTTTGCAAATATTTTTGTAGGATAAAATATTAGAAGTGAAATTGCTGGATCAGTTGTTAAAAAGTGTTATTTAGCCTATCCCACAGGCAAAAAAACCTTCAGGTATATATTTATATTTAATATATTATGATATATATCTTTTTAAAACCCTTCAAGTATATGTTAAAGGCAAATATTCTGTAATTTGCCTATTCTAGTCTAAGACTCTTCATATTGCTCAAGATTAAGGGAAGAGGGAGCGGGTGTGGCCCAGTGGTTGAGCACCTGCTTCCCATGTACGAGTTCCCAGGTTCAATCCCCAGTACCTCCTAAAAATTTTTTTAAAAATTTAAGGGAAGAGGATTTCCAACCAAGAGCAGTTTACAGAGCCCTGGCTTGGGGATAAAATGGAGGCTTGGGTTAAAAATCTTGGTTGTGACAATTGCTTTCTTTGTGACCTTGTACAAGCTGCTGAACTTTTAAGACTGTTTCCCTATATGTAACCTTGAGGGTATATTATTATTGTTACTAGTGTTCAACTGAATTTTAATTTGGAACAATCAAGAGCTCAGTGTTTCATGCTTGTGTTTCATATTTCACTAAATACTCTTCAAAACCCACCACTGTAGAGTTATAGTTTTGCATATGTCAAATTTACAGAAAAATTTGAAAATATTATGAGACATTGGTATTCTTCAGAAAACTTATTTTCCTCAGTAATTAGAGGAGAGGAAGACTCTCTAAGGTATTTCCTTTGCTAATTGAGGGCAGCATTTTCTGCTGGTTAATGGTTTAATGTCAGTTAGTCTTAGCTATGATATAATAAAAATAATAAATATACTTGATAATAAGGCAGAAGAAAGATTAAAATCTCCTTTGTTGGTATCTGTGCCAGTATTTCAAGTATTAAAGCAAAGCCACTAATTTGGCCTTCATCTCTTATAATTTTGTTTCCATCAAACCCTGTTTAAATTATCACAGTTTTGAGGCATGGTTAGTTACATCATTTCCACACAATGTACTCAATTAATATACTCTACTTGGGTCAGTAAATGTATGGTTAAGTGCCCATTTGTTCTGAATATGCAAAGAAATTGGGCAATACTGAACTATGAATATTTCACCTAGGTTGATATAATACTTGGTATTTTGGAGAAAAATAATTGTTTTTCCAAATTAATACTATATACTGAGGTAGAATTTATTACCTATCCTACTGGTAAAATCCAAATGTTTGTGACAACGTACTCTAATGGTGAGTATATGGGGAAACAAACAATAAGGAGGGGCATTTGGCAGTGACTAGCAAAATTACACAGGTATTTACTTTTTTATAGCAATTACTTCTATCTAAAGATAAGTTGGCAGCAAAGTTAAGTGACTTTGTATAAAGCTCTTCATTATAGTACTATTTCAAAAGCAAAAGGGGAGCAGGTGTAGCTTGGTTGAGTGCCTGCTTCGCATGTACAAGGTCCTCGGTTCAATCC
>JAQZBX010077249.1:0-14305 GCA_029593785.1 Cabassous unicinctus | reverse complement strand
GAAAGAACCCACACAGTTTCCTGAATCCATAGCAGCTAAACCAGCATTTTAACCTCAGAGAATTTAAGAGTTTCATCATACGAGTATGCATGCTAAAATGGGATAAAGATAAACTTAAATCTTATTAAAGCCAATGTGATATTTGTCTTTACTGTACCCTGCCCAAATCATGTCATAACCACTGTAACTTTTGGCATCAGAGGTGATTTCACGAAGGATACCCTCAAGGAAGGGAAGTTGGAATTGGTTATCTGACCTTCCTGGGTCTGACAAGAGTGAGGTGATCATTAGAAGATGGATATTGAAACTAAGGACTTGGAGTTTTAAAACGATACATTCTCACTTGTGGTTACCTGGAAGGAAGTATGTGTTAAAGATTGATCTTTCTTAAACTGAGTCTCGGTGATAAAATAATATTATAAGAATATGAAACAGTAGAATTTGTAAAGTGGGATAACCAGTTTTAACAACACTGAGGATCTCAAAAAAAGAGATGACAGGCTTACACTTTAAACTCCCAGCTAATTCGTTGTCAGTAAACCACAGATTTTCCATGACTGCCCAATAGATTTCTCTCCCTTGTCGCTATGTCTGGTGTAGCTGAAAACAAGAATAATTTCTAACCTTGCACATTGTTAAATAGGAACATTGGTTGAATTCACACCTTCACACATACTTACACATACTTACAACTACTTAGATTAGATTCATTTTGTTTCATTTTTAACAATTCTGCTGTTTGTGTAGTTGTGTCACATGTGTTTCAACTTATAGCTCACTGATGATTTAGGAAGTTGTAAAGCATCTGCTTCCTTTATGGTCATATTCATATCCTCAGGTGAAATGCCAGTTAAAGCTTTTCCCTAATTTCAAATGGGCTTTCTGCATTTCTCTTAACTATAAGCATTCTCTTTGTATTCTGATTATTGATTCTAGATATTTGTCAAATATATTTTGTATTCCCTCACTCTATGGGTTTTCTTCAATCTCTGTTTGGTGTTTTTTATTGGGAAAAAATTCTTAATTTAAATACATTCTAATATAATAAGTTTCCTAAAAATTGTCTAGTTCTGAGTAATTTTGCACTTGAAGAAATTATGACCTCCTCCAATATCACAGACTTTTTCTGAAGGTTTCCCTAAAATTTTCATTGCCTTATCATTTGCATTTATGCATGTAATCTATCTGAAAATTGTTTTTGCATAGTGTGAGGTTACGATTAGAAAACATTTTGTCCTTATACATATCCAAATGACAAAGTAGCTACTCTTGAAAATATCATATTTCCCCTTCATATTGCAGTGTTACATTTATTATAAATGAGTTAACTATTTAGTTGTATCCGTTAATGGACTTAATATTAGTTCCATTGCTAAAAGTTTATAATTTTTAACCTCTACAACATTATTTAAAATATTACAGCCATATCATTTATCATGATTTGCACTAGTACTGAGTCATGCTTTTTTGTGTTTTGCTTTTTGTTTTTGTTAGCTTTAAATTGGGTTGGCTGTTTTTATTTTTATTTTTTCCTGTTTTGTATGTGTTTGTGATTTACAATTTCATTTTAATTAAATAGACCATCAATAATTACTTCAAAAGCACACAGAAGAACTAAAAGTTTTTTGATTTGCATTTCATTGAATTTACAGGTCAATTTCCAGAAGACTTAACAACTTTATATTATGGAAACTACCAATCAGTGAATATGGTATATCTCCTCATTGACATATCTTCTTTAATTCTTTTTAATAATATTGCAATGTTTTTTCTGTAGATGCAATGCCCATGATTTATTAGAACAATTCTTTAATGGTTCCATTTTATGCTACATAAAACTGTATGTGTTGAAAGACATTATTCATTTTTTGTAAGAAAGCATTAATAAAAACAACATGAGATTTGTATATTGTATATTGTCTTAATCCACAGAAACCTTCCAAGATCCACTTATTCATTCAAATAATTTATTACTAAATTCTTTTAAATTGTTTTATGTATACAATCATGCCATCTCTAATCAATATTTACTTAGGATAGATTGTATTAAATATGTAAATTTCTCTGACTCAGTTGTTCTCAATCAGGAGGAACTTTGGCCTCTGGGGTTATTTGACAAAGTTGATGTATTTTTTTTTTTTTTTTACCACCTAACGGGTGCTACTGTCATCTAGTGGGTAGAGGTCGGAGATCTTCCTAAGTATTCTACAATATACTAGATAGTCCCACCCAACAAAAAAATTATCCAGACTCAGCCAACTGTAGTGCCAAGGTTCAGAAAAATATTCTTTGATTATTGTTTGCTTATATAAAGGCTATTAATATCAGTAAGTTAACACATATCCTCTTACTCTACTAAATTCTTTTATTGTTTGATCTAATTTCATCACAGATTCTCTAAGGTTCTGCAGGTATATAAAAACATCTTCTGTAAACAGAGAAAGTCTTACTTCTTTTCCAATAATTATGGCTCAAATTGAATACTCCTGTCTAGTTTCTTTACTAATACTTCTGAGCATTACAATACCAAAGAGTTGTGGAAGTTAGGAAAAACCTGCCCTTATTTTTTACCTTGATTATTTCTGCATTGAGTAAGATCTGGTATTTAAGAACCAACTTGAAGTTTCCATGTTATGAATATCAATTCCCATTTTCTTCATGATTTTATCTGAACTGAATTTTAAATTCTGTCAGAGATTTTTGTTCATCTGTGGGAATAATCATATTATTTTTCTCCTAATGATTATTGATAGGATATATGATATTAATTAGTCTTCTAGTGATCCCATCTTAAATATCTGAAATAAATCCTACTTGATCAGACTGTTTAGTTTCTTAACGGGATCTTGAATTCTTTTGTAATTTAATTTAAAGAGATTGAACATATATCCACAAGTTACATTGATTTTATATATTTTTTTCTTTTATATATGCCTAATCCACTCAGAACTCAGACATATAAAAATAATTTGGCAATCTTTTTTATTAGTTTCAATAATGTGAGTCAACATATAGATCATTAGAGCTATTTTGCTATGAAGGTTTGAAAAAATTTCCCATGAAAACATTTGATCATACAGTTGAAGAAGAGTATTTCCTTAAAACTCCCATTATTACTTATTCAGAAATAGTTCTGTATAAGCTTCATATCTCTATTGGGATATTTAAATTAAAAAAGATATCAGCCATATGATTATATTTTCAATTTTATTTGCCTTGAATTATAAAATAACTTTCTTTAACTTTTGTGATATATATATTTTTTAATTTCTAAAGTTTCAATAGCTATTCCTTAGCTGTCACTCCTCATTTGGTATATTTATGCTTTCTCCCTTTTTTCTTGAAAAATCATATGGTGGTATTTCTATTTTTTTTTGAAAATATATGGTTTTGATTCCTTATTAGCTTTACTATTTCCCTTTGCTCTAAGCCATTAAATTCTGTTTTTATGATAAATATTTCCTTGTCTAATCTTTCTTTTGTCTTCTTTGTTGTTCTATTGCTATTGCCAGAGTCGGCATTTTGGGGTGTATATGAGATCCTAGTTCAGGAGTGTCACTGTACCCAAGTATTGTTTCTTTACTGGTGGCTGACTTGGGGTATGGGATGGGGGGGAGGAAGGATAATTGAAGCATATTGTACATTAATGTTTTGTATTTTCTTTTCTCTTTCAAGATCCTAAATATCCCCCCACCTCTTATTATTTGTCCTTCATGGTGTGGTTTCCAAAAGGACTATACATATTCCTTTGTTTTAATGCTTATTTATTCCATGGGATGATTTCCTGTCCAGGATTGCTCTCCCCCTCCCATGGGTAATTTAAGTCCTTTCCCTGTTGTCAGGGCTTTGAATTGAAAGTTCACTTTATATACTTATGGTCTACTTTCTCTCTGGTGATTTTATATCCATCTTGGTTCAGTGGCTATGAACTGCTTTTGTCTTGCTTTCAGTTTTTCTCTAACTGCCCTCTAGGTGGTAGGACTGGGAAAGAGCTTGGGGGATAGGTTGTTCATTTTTCCACTAATAGATATTCTCTGTCTTCTATGTATGCTGAGAGCATGTTTTATAGAGTTTTATTTGTTCTTCTTGTTATTCTTTATTGTTTATGGTGGACATGCAATGAATTTCAGATAGCAGGAAACCACTAGTTCAGACCTCTAAATTTCCCTCTTCCATGGTTCACTCCTCAAAGTAATGGTTGAACTGAGATCTCATCTGGAAGTTATGTTTGGGGATGAATCAGCTTCCACACTCATTCACAGGTTTGGCAGTATTCATTTCCATGCAGCTCCATGACTGGGGTCCCTAACTTTTTGTTAGTACACAAGTAAATCTTGATTTAAACCTTGGCTAGAATCTCAAAAGTTTTCACTCTGAATCATAAATCTAGTGATACAACTGAATGACACTAAACCTACTTCTCAATGCCCCAGAATTTTGGCAAGTTCTTCTAATATCCAATTCCTGTTTCTTTCTTATACATAGCAAAATTCACGGGAATTATGTATTTTTGCATTGCATTCCTCACTCACCAAAAGAGCTAAATATTCATTGTTATGCTCACACAAATCTGTATATAGTTCTACCCTAAGTTGAATTATACTGTTTCCTCATTTGTCATCCTAATGAGGGCAAAAATCATGTCTCTTGTAGATGCTGGGTAAACCTACAATAAATAAATGTTGAAGAAAATAATTAAGTGATTACATTTAGCTATGTAAATTTCCACAAAATACATTAATGCATAATTAAAATACCTTCCACCATAACCCAGTCTCCCACAAGGAGATGAGCACTGGATCACAAGGACTGAAAAAAAATTTAAATTTTCATTGAAACTTTAATGTAGTGATCCTATTTTAACACAGGAAGGACTTTTAATCATAAAGCCAAGTAGAAAAGAATGACTCATACTGAAAAATCTCCTTAGTATTTTGAGAAATTTAACTGATTGAAGGATAGCTTAAGTAAACTTGGAGAAATGACATAAATTTTTTCAAGGTTTTAAAATTTAATATTTTCCTTATTTTCTGAAAAAAATAAAAATCTTTTGGAGTGTATCCTTGAAGGCTTGTTTCACTTGCTGGTTCCTTAGGGTATAAATGAAGGGGTTTAATGAAGGGGCAATGGATGTATAGATACAGCTACCCCTTTGGATAAAGTCATTCTTTCCCTTGCTGATGGCTTCATGAAATGAAGACACAGCTTCCATAAGTAAGGGAAACAACAATCATGTGGGAAGAACAAGTGGAAAAGGCCTTTGTTCTTTTCAGAGCTGAAGGGATTTTAAGAATGTTCTTGCGAATATAACGGTAGGAAAGAATCACTAACAGCAATCTGACCACAAGTGTTACAACTGCTGAAGCAAAGGAAATCAATTCTAATAAATGAGTGTTTGTGCAAGAAATCTGCAGAATAGGTGAAGTGTCACATATGAAATGATCAATGACCCTGGAAGCACAGAATTCCAGTTTTAGTCCCATGACCAGTGGTGGAAAGGTGATCAGAAAGCCAGCTGTCCATGAGGTGAGGACCAGTTGGTAGCACACTTTGCTGCTCATTATGATCGGGAAATGCAGGCGTTTGCAGATGGCAACATAGCATTCATAAGACATGGCAGCCAAGAGTTACAATTCAGTAACTGCTAACAGGAGGAAAAAGAATAACTGAGTTGCACAAGCATTGTAGGAAATGATTTTGTTTTTGGTCATTATAGTTATCAGGAATCTGGTACTACAGATTTTTGTCATTGAGATTTCCAATAGGGAGACATTTCTGAGGAAGAAATTCATGGAGCCTTGAGGTGAGGATCCAGCAGGGTGAGGAGGAGGATGGATAGGTTTCCCATTATGCTCAACATGTAGTTGACAAAGAGAAACATAAAATGTACAATTTGCCATTGCAGGTCATCTGTCAGTCCCAGCAGAATGAATTCGCTCTCTCTTGACTGGTTCTGCATTTTGGTTTGACTCTTCTTAAATAGAAATTACTTCAAATTCATAAATTACAGGGTATTTTGAAGCTAAAAACATAGTAAAAAGAACATATTCAGAAATGTAAACAAGTTTAAATAGTTTATCCTGTTTGACAAAGCAGATGATACATAAACTTACAGGTCTGATCAACCTAGACATCTGCCAATCAACTGTTCCATTTAAACCAAATTTATCTTTGTAAGAATACTAAGCTTTTTCTTTCTTTTCCCCATTTTGGATTTCATGGATAACTTAAATTATTGTCAGTCATTTATAAACAAGTGAATTCTGCTTACACCTTCTAAATAGAGAGAAAATAAATATTATTTTTGAAATATATTTTTCACAAATTTTAATGAATTATTTTTTAAAATTCTTGTATCTAACCAATTTTGCCAGTGCCAATTCACAATGCTTTTTCAAAAGTCTTTACCTCATAAAAAGTCTTTTGTAACTGTATGGGAAATATAAAAATATTGAATGACATTTTTCTCTATCTAAATAATGCCCTATAATATAAGCCATTAATTATTTTACCTCCATGTAGTGCTTCACTGTTCTTTCATCTTATTTCCTCTAATTATTAATTTTCTCTGATTCAAAACACATTGGTTTTCTCATAATCAATTCCCTTTAAACTCATCATTTGGAACTCTATTCAAAATACAGGTAAAAATGTTGTCCCAAATCTCAATGAATTGGGACAGAAATTTAGCTTCAGGAAAAATAGAATGAAACAATTATTTTCAGATTTGATCTTACATTTAGATTTAGATTTTTTTAAGTCTTATGTATTACTTCTTTGTCGTTGTGCAGGCCACATTAAATAATTGCCTTAATGTTTTTGTCAGGGTGATTTTGAAACCTAGGAGTAAGAAATTTAATGAAATCCTTTTGTTAGTCAACAACTCATATGGAAGTGATATTGAATACTCACTAATGATACTAATTATATTATTTTGGCATTCAACTATATTGTTCTTAAATTTATGAACTAAACTTCTTTCCAGATGACTAGGCCCCCCTTTTCCTTTCCTATTCACCATATTCCTGATTGGATACATTATGTCTAGTAGACTATTCCCTTTATATAGGACCGTGATAGGAGAGAGTGCTTTTCAGTTGAACGAACATGTTGAAGTGTTATAAAGATATTCATTCACTTAAAGTTAAAATTAAATTTAAGTTCCCATATGATTTTTAAATATAAGATATCTATTAAAAACTTACTTAATTCATTTTTAATTATTTCACTAGGTTATTAATTTATATGTCTCATTCAAGTAATAGTAATTTATTTCACTCCTACAACGAAGAATTTTATTAGTTTCCTCTGAATTTCTTGTTTTTCATCCTTTATTTAATGTACCAAAACATCTATTTTCTTTTAAGATTTCAGTTTCAATTTTGAATGACAACTATTTAACAGGACCTTAGGGGCCCTATTTTCAAGTGTTTTTTGACAATATTTTATGGATAATATTTCCTTGTATCTACCCCTAGCTTTGGAAAGCACAAAGATGTCTTATATGTTTGAACTGTTGGTTAGGGTAAATCTCAATGTCAGAAGTAAGAGATAAGTTGCAACTTTAGTTCTATGCCTTGACAACATAAACATTTATTTACCAAATATTGGTAGCTGCACTATTACCTATTCATCCCCCAATATTACTCTACTCCCAAGGGGAATCGAATTCTCCAGGAGTCAGACAATTTTTACTAATTTCATATATCTAAATGACAAGTCTAGATGATGGTTTCTTAAGAATCTTCAGAATAGATCATCACTATTCTTACTCTTCAAAATTTCCTGAAAGTGTGTAGTTGCATATAGTAAACAAATTTGTCAGGATATGCTTTATACTCATTCTTGTATAATCTGGAAGTGAGTTCTCCATCTCTTTAAAAATAAAAAATAAATGACAATTTAGCTGTCAATGGTAATTATCTGACTTGTTCTTGAAGAATTGAGATCATTATGATCTAGATATTTATAAACTACAAGTAATTTACGGTATTCAGGGTATATTGATATCTTTTTTCACTTAAAAGCATTTTGTTGAAGCAAAATCAATAGTAAAGGATGAATATTACCACTTTATAAAGTATTTAATTATTTGCAAAATTTAATTTCATAACTTTTCTTGAGAAAGATTCAAAGAAGAGAGGCTATATGAAAATTATATTCTGCTGTTAATAGATTGCATGTTCTCTCACAATAAATAAAATCACAAGTCTCAAAATTAAAGATAAGTCAATTAGAATCCTTTAAATGTCACATAAAGTTTTTCTGTTTTCTACCCTTAAAAAGTAAACCTAGTAAAATGACCTCATTCACAAAAATTCTAAAAAACAAAAAAAACAAAAATGATGTACTAAGAGAACACTTTGGAAAGCTTTCAGATGAAAGGAGCCCAATTTTGTAATAAAGAATTACTGCATACAATTTAAAAAGCTACAATTTTATCATTTTGCTCAAAAGACACTCCAGAGAATTTCTTTTAATGGAAAAAGAAAAGAATCTCCTCTGGAGATTGTTGTTTTGGGCATCCAATTATATAGAAAAAAAAATGGCACTGTGAATTTCTTTAAATATAAAGCTAAATGGACATTTTCCCAAAAGAGAAACAAAAATTATTAAAACTCTATGAGGGGTACTGATGTGGCTGAAATGCTTGGCCATCCGTCTCCCATATGGAGAGACCCGGGTTCGATCCCTGGGACCTCCCGGTGAAAACAAAAAACAAACAAACAAACAAAACCTCTATGAGAGATGCCAATAAGAATTTCAGATAGTCCAATAACCTAACGATATATGAGCAATCCCACAGCAGAGTGTCAGGAGTGTGAGCTTTGTGGGAGTGTGTGAACCTGGGGCATGTTTCTATGGAATATGACAGTGTTCATCTTGTCATAGTGTGTTATCTCAGTGAGTGGAGGCCCACACAGTAAACAAGAAAATATTAAGCTCTCATCCTGTGGAGTCCTGCTATGTTCTCAATTAGAGGGGCAAGAATCTCTGGAGAATACAGGCAGTACCTAATAAAAGAGAACAAACCATTATGTCAAACCCTCAATATAATTGAAGGTAACTATGAACTTTCTTCTTCTGAATTTGAAAATTAGTGGTTACCATAGTTTTGAGGGGAGGGGCCACCTGGGGCATGTTTTTATGGAATATAAATATGTCCAAGTGGACATGGGGTGTTGTATCTGTGGGTGGTGACCAACACAGTAACTGACAAAATATTGAATTCCCATCCTAGGAAGTGCTGTTACATTCTCTAATAGAGTGGCAAGAATCCCCAAGTACTTTGGCAGTGCTAGTGAACAAGGACAGACCGATATGTCAGGCCCTAGATATATGTATGAAGCTTGTACTTATGAAATTGGAACTTAGCCCAGTATTTTATATTGCCTATGAATTACCTCTTGAAAGTCTCCTTGTTGCTCAAATGTGGCCTCTCTCTAAGCCAAACTCAACATATAAACACACTACCTTCTCCTCGGCATGGGACATGCTTCCAAAGGTTAAACTTCCATGGCACTGAGGGATTATTACCAAGCACCAAATAGTGATGCATTTGGAAAAAGACCTTAACCCAAAAAAGAAAATACTAACTACAAATGAGTTTTTAAGTAAGAGATTTCAAAGTATGTCGGGAGGTCATTCCAGAGCTTACGCTTATGCAAGTCTCAGCAGAATCTCATTGACTCCCACAATATACAGTGCCTCAAACAGTGGGGCTTCTGAGGGCTCTAGAGACATCTAGACAGTATAGGGAAGGCACACAATCTCAGGAATTCAGCACCCTGTCAGTGGGTCTTACTTTCGAATATATGTTCTCCAATGTAACAGAGTTAGATTCATTTACATTTTCTCTATACCTGATTCTTCTGTCCCTTTTATTTGAACTTATAACTAGTACTATACTCATTAACTATATGTCCCAGACACTTAAATCTTCCAGCTGTTCATATGCCAGTTGAGCACTGAATCTCAGCAGATTGCAACACCTGCTCTCTAGTTCATTGAACTTGTACGGGACTATTAACAAAAGGATTATGATGGACAATGCTTATCCCAAAAAACAGAGAGTATCTATAACCACAAGGAAGAAAGTTCCATCCATCTGCGCTAAGAAAACTAAGCCCCCTCTCAATCAGAAACAGAGTTGGCATCACCATCCCAAAATTCTCAAGATTGAGGAATGAACAAATATTAGAAAGCAATGCAACTATTTACTAAAATAGATTTATTATTATTCTAGCAATGGAGGAAATTGTATCATTGATATAAAGGCAGTGGCTACTAAAGTTTCTGAGGGTAGAGAGAGGAAAGAATAAGTGTAACATGGGGAATTTTGGAGGAATTGGAATTGTACTGCATGATATTGTAATGACAGATACAGGCCATGATACATTTTGTCAAAACCTATAAAACTGCAAAATGTAAAGTGTTCAGTATAATGTAAACTATAGTCCATGGTTAACAGCAATGCTACAATACGTGTTCGTCAATCATAACAAATATACTACACTAATAAAAAATGTTGTTAATGGGGAAATGCGGGAGAGGGAAGGGATGGGGTATATGGGAATTCCCTATATATTTGATGTAACATTTATGTAATCTTAAGCTTCTTTACAATTAAAAATATATAATAAAAAAATTACCTTAAACAGGAATCTTTCACTTGCTTCCATTAGGCAATATAAGATTACATTAAGTTGATTGTTGCCTACCCACAAAACTGGGAGTAAGTAATTAAATGGTTCCTGTTTATTTTAATTTTGAAACAATCTTAACTAAGAGAAAAAAAATACACATATTGAGTGTAACCATTGGGGAATTTGATGTAATTATGAATTCCAAAAATATAATTGGATCATGACTGTAATCTGATCTGTTCATCTGGGCATGATTGAATTATGATTAGGGCTTTGACTGGGCCATGTCAGTCAGTAGGGTGTTGAGCCCCACCCCCTGGTGGGTGGGGAATTGAATATAAAAGGCAAGGCCAAGAACAGAGTTGAAGCAGTCTTTTGAGAAGCAGTCTTTTGAGAAGCAGTTTTGATGTTGGAAAGAAGGTCCCAGGAGAAGAGAAGCAAGCTGTTCGCCTGATCGTCTACAGCCGACCTTGTGGAGGAAACAGGAGATAAGCCCGGAGAGAAACACAGCCACGGGAAGAGAGGAACCCCAGAAGCCTGAACCCTGGCAAACGCCGGCAGCTGTCTTGCTCTAACATGTGGCAATGGACTGTGGTGAGAGAAGAAACTGAACGCTTTATGGCCTGGTATCTGTGGACTTCTACCCCAAATAAATACCCTTTATAAAGACCAACCAATTTTTGGTGTTTCACATTAGCACCCCTTTGGCTGACTAATACATTGAGAAAACAACTTTTTTTCTCAAACTATAAAATGCCCAATCTCATGCACAATATAAGTAGTGTGTAATGTGTACAATAAACAGAACATTCTCTACATAACCGCAAGACAACCATCAATATTTAGACCTTAACATATATTACTTGTTTCTTATCCTCTAATCCTGTCAAATTTTACCAGGATTTCAAAATTGTTTTAGAATAAAAAGAATACTATTTAGAATTGCATGTTTCCTTTAATTGACATGACTATTTAGGTCCCATAATTTGAAAAAGTTAGTCAGTCTAGCTTTAATTTTCATGAATGTTAGAAATTTATTCCAGTGAATGTAAATATCCCTTGATTTGTGACTCTGTGTCATTTCTTCTTGAATTTATTCACTTTTGTCAGGAATATCATAAAAGTCAGGCAGCTTTCTCATTGAGTCCTATCATGTATCACATTATTTTGTTGTTGTTGATGATGTTTTCTTTTATATCTTGATTCATGCAGTGATTGATAGGCTGCTCAATCATAAATCTACTCCTTTATCTTTATAATTAACAAGTATTTTGTGGTCAGGTAGTTTGAATATGGTGTTAATATCTTCACCATCATTGAGCTGCAACTTTTTAATTAAACACATTATCATTTTTAATTCATGGTTTCCAATTTTATTCATTACTGACATTATTTATTTTGATGTACTAATTGCCCCAGAATTGGCCAATGTAGATTCCTTTGAGTTTCTTCCTATGTCTTTTTAAAATGCTCCCATCAACTTTTAAGGACTTCTTTTGTTCCTCATACCACAAATACTCCAGACTCATCTTGTACTTTCCCTTCAACATCCTTGAATTCAACCATTTCTGCAAAGAGTCCTGTTTCTTGATAGTGGAGAAGGGTTTTTTCAGAGCCAAGATCTGGATGTTATATGTGCTCAGTTTTACTGGCATCACTATCCAGCTCCTGTCAGTGGATTGAGGTGTGTACACACACACATGCACACACACACATTTTCATTTTATTTATATTTATTTTATGTATGTGTCCTAAGATGATCATACTTCCTCTACAGTTATTTAAGTTTTAGTTCTTCCATGTATCTGAGTCTCTTAGAATCATCTCAGTCTAGACTTACAAATTAGAAGTTTTGAAGCTGAACATAAGAGACAGCCTACCTACCACAAGTTCTCCACTCAGACCTAGTGGTGTTCACCAAGGCACCTATGAGGGCCCTAGGCTCAAATCTTGTCTCTCTGTACCCATAAAGCAACCAAAAACACTGATCACTTTCTTCATTTCTCAGTCATTGTTTCTGAATGAGTAATTCCCAAGGAAAAATGAGACACAAGTGCCAAATTTACTTCCCTGTATGTCTCTTCTTCTTTGTCTATACATTTGTTGTACTTCCCAATTTTTTGTTTCTACAATTAAAGTCAAGTACATGTTTCTCATATTTTTCATCCCATCTGGCTGATTTCCATGTGATGGTGCAGATTTCAGTTTTCTGAAATGACTTTCTTCATAATGGTGTAATTGTATTTTCCAAATTAGTAATGAGGTTGAAATTCATTTTTAGAAGTTTCTTGTACTGTGAAATCAGCCCAATTTAAATAGGTTATTTATTCATTCCTTATGATTTCACAGGAAGGTTTTTACCTAAAGCATATGCCAACATTTCTGCCTGCAAATAATGTCTCTTAATTTTCAGCTTATATTTGTCCTCATTTAACAATGTTTTTGAAGAACTGATTCATTTAGCTATTTTATTTTTCTACTAAAATGCCTTTTAAACTCCAATTCTTAAATAATGATATTGCTCTTATTCAATTCTAAGTTAACAATAATTTTCACAATATTTTGAGTGAAGCAGGTTAGTATAGTGAAAGGGGGAATGTGGCTGACCCAACAGACAACATTGGTGACAGACAACATGGTCAAAGACAACATGGTCAACAGACAACTTGGCCAACAGACAATATGCTATGATACCCTGCCAAGACTTTGATCCTGACCTTGAGTTCCCAGTTGGGACCTCCCCTTAGCTCCAGATATGCCAAACAGGCTTCATGATTGGCCCCTGTCATTGGTGGGGTAACCAATAACAGATAGAACCCCTCCCCTCATATCTTAAAAGGTAACAAAACAAATCAAAGTTTACTCTCTCTGCCTAGAGAAGCCCACACCAAATTTCAGTGTGTATTTCTGTCTTTCTCTCCCACTTCTCATCAATCTCTGTTCTTTACCCCCATTTCCCAACAAATTATTTTTACTGGCCTAACTAAACTCACACATTCTTAAATTCTTTTACGCAACATAGCAAAGAACCTAGAGGCATCCAAAACTTCCCCAACTTCATTTGGCAAGACAAGCAGGAGAAAGAAATGCAAATGGTGCTCCCCGAGCCCCTCCAGAGACTGGTGAGTTTTAATTAAGGCCTATCTGTGTTCTGTTTTGGTTCTGCCATTTTAAAGGAGTTCCTGAATAGACTCCCACAGGACATAAACACAGTCTGCCCAGATTTCAGGTTCCCTCCTTGGAGGTGGTAGGAGCAAGCCCCTATACTGAGTAGTTCCAAGGAAGTTCTGGGTGGTGGGTGAAACCATCCTTGAGACTTTACTGGGCTATGGCCTAAGTCAAGCAGGAGTCTGCTGGGAGTTTACCAGACCCTGCATGAGATCACAATGGTTATCATCCATTGTAACATTTCTTAGACCACCATTTAACTCCTTTTAATTAGAAGTGCCTTTAATCTTCCAACTTCTGCTGTCCTCATTTTGGGTCTGTGAGATGTTTTAGAATGCCTTAGAAACTGAAAATGCATTTGTTAGCGAGGCATGTGTCCCACACTGCATAGGGCCTTGAGGCTTTGCTCCTTTTCAACCCTGGTGGCCCTGAAGCTGTTTGCTGGCAAATTACAGGACAATTAGTCTCTTTTTAATGGGCTTTTAATGTCA
>JAQZBX010077248.1:0-14305 GCA_029593785.1 Cabassous unicinctus | reverse complement strand
CCTGCCCTCACAAGGAGGCCTCGGGACGCGAACCCGGGGCCTCTCATGTGGTAAACGGGGGCTCTATCCATTGCGCCACACCCGCTTCCTGCCGTGAGGTTGCTGCATCAGCCCACCGCACCGCTCAGGCCGGCGTGCCCTCACAAGGAGGCCTCGGGACGCGAACCCGGGCCTCCCATATGGTAAACGGGGGCTCTATCCACTGAGCCACACCCGCTTCCCTGGATTATAGTTTAAATGGTAGTTTACACTCTCTTCCACACAATTCTGTAAGTTATGGCAAGATATATAATGGCCTGTATCTTTTGTTCCACAAAAAATATCAAGCCTCCTTGTTGCTCAAATGTGGCCTCTCTTTAAGCCAAACTCGGCATATAAATGCAATAACTTCCCCCCAGCATGAGGCATGACTCCCAGGGATGAGCCTCCCTGGCACAGAGGGATTACTAGCAATGCAACTGGAAAAAACTTTGAACAAAAGGGGGAAAGGGTAAAGACAAATGAGTTTATATGGCTAAGAGACTTCATAGTGAGTTGGGAGGTCATCCCAGAGGTTACACCTATGCGAATCTCGGCAGGATCTCATTGACTGCCAAATTAGCACTACCACAAATAGTGGGGATGAAGGGGAGAAAAACCCTTTACCTGATTTTTGTTTCTTGTTTATCTAAATTTTCCATTTTATTTATTTTTTGTTTAAAAAAATAAAAAACAAAACAGGAGGTCCCGGGAAGATGGGAGTTTCCAGGAAGATGGCATTGGAGGGCTCACCTCTCTTACAAAAACATCAGAGGAAGGGAAGAAGCTGTCTAAAGCAGCTGCTCTGGGGATCTTCAGACCAGCGAAAGGTCACACATTGTCCAGGAGGGTGTGGGACAGAGAAACAAAGAGGCCAAAATGAAAACTGTGAGTTACTTGCTCCCATCCCTCACCCATGGCTGACTACTGCTGACTGAGAGGGGAATGGACATTTTCTTCCCTGGAAAGAGGCAGGGTGCGGCATAGGACTGAGTGTGGTTTCTCTTCAGCAAGTTTAAACAGCAGGGCCTGGCTGTGAATCCAGCTTTAACTGGTTTGGAAACACCAGGCAGAGGAAGGTGGAAAAGACACCTCTGTGGAAAGGTTCACCGAAGAGTGCCATCTGCTGGAAGGCCAGGAAGGGGGAAAAAAAGATTTTGGAGTCTCTCCTGTGCCTATTGCCTTGGATCTGGTCTGAGCCCCATTAGGAGGTCACTAGCCCTGTTTTGATAATTTAAATAGGGCAATTTTAAAGATTTAGAGTAAGTTGAACCAAAAATCAAAGAAGAGTCATGTAACAAAACCACTCAACGGTAAAATCCTAGGCAAGAGAGAAATTTACCATTAGAGTAAATTTCACCATCATAATCAGATGCTTAAACATCAGCAGAAAATTACAAGCCTTACTAAGACAGGAAGATATGGCCCAACCAAAGAAAAAAGTTAAAAATACTGATGAAACACAGGATTTAAAACAACTAATCAATGATGTTCATACAAATCTAAATCAATCAAAGGAGTTGAAGGAAAGTATGGCTATAGAGATAAAGGATATTAAGAGACAATGGATGAAGATAAAGAAGAATTTGAAAGCTTGCAAGAAAAAAGTAACAGAGCCTATGGGCACGAAAGAGACAATGGATGAAACTAAAAATACATTAGAGGCATACACCAGCAGATTTGAAATGGCTGAAGAATGTATAAGCAAATCAGAAGACAGAGCATGTGAACTTGAGAAGACAGAAGGTCAGAGAAAAGAATAGAAAAATTTAAACAGGGTCTCAGGGAATTGAATGACAGTGAGAAATGCATAAACATATGCATTGAGTGTACTGTAAAGGAAAGAGAATGGAAAAGGGTCAGAAAGAATATTTGAGGAAATAATGGTGGAAAATTTTCCAACCCCTATGAAAGACATAAATATTTATATCCAAGAAGGACAATGTACTCCAAACAGAGTAAATCCAAATACACTTACTCCAAGACACATACTATTCAGAATGTCAAATGCCAGAGATGGAGAATTCTGAAAGCAGTAAGAGAAAAGCAATTCATCACATACAATAGATGCTCAATAAGACTAAGCACCAATTTCTCATCAGAAACCATGGGGGCAAGAAGACAGTAGTATGATATATTTAAGGTAATGAAAGAAAAAAACTGCCAGCCAAGAATTCTTTATCTGGTAAAACTGTCCTTCAAAATGAGGGCGAGTTTAAAGTTTTTATAGATAAATAGAAACTGAGAGAGTTCATGACCAAGAGACCAGCTTTACAAGAAACATTAAAGGGAGTGCTGCAGCCTGAAAGGAAAAGACAGGAGAAAGAGGCTTGGACAAGGGTACAGAAATGTATTAGTAAGGGTAACTAAAATGGTACAAAGACAGACAATAGTAAAATATGACATAGAAAAGCCAAAGAATAAAATGGTCAAGGTTGGTAATGCCTTTACAGAAATAACATTGAATGTTAATGGCTTGAACTCCTCAATCAAAAGAAACAGACTGGTAGAATGGATTAAAAAAAATAATAAGCCATCTATGTGCTGTCTACAAGAGACTCACCTTAGACCCAAGGTCACAAAGAGGCTGAAAATGAAAGCCTGGAAAAATATATTCCACACAAACAGTAACCAAGAAAGAGCTGGAGTAATTGCACCAATATTGGACAAAATAGATTTTCAATGCAAAACTGTTTTAAGAGACAAAGAAGATCAATATAAATTAATAAAGGGGCATTCTTCCAAAAAAGAAATAACAATAATAAACTTTTGTGCACCTAACCAGGGTGTCCCAAAATACATAAGGTAAACACTGGCAAAACTGAAGAAAGAAATTGACATCTCTACAAAAATAGTTGAGGACGTCAATACACCACTCTTATCAATGCATAGAAGATCTGGACAGAGGATCAATAAGAAAACAGAGAGTCTGAATAATATGATAAATGAACTAGAAGTAACAGATAAATACAGAACACTGCACCCCAAAATATCAGGGTATACATTCTTCTCAAGTGCTTATGGACCTTTCTCCAGGATAGACCACATGCTGGGTCACAAAACAGTTCTCAATAAATTTAAAAAAACTGATATTATACAAAGCATTTTCTCTGATCATAATGGATTGAAGCTGGAAAGCAATAACAGGAAGAGAATGGGAAGGTTCACAAATATATGGAGGTTAAACAACATGCTTTTAAACAATCAGTGGGTCAAAGAAGAAACTGCAAGAGAAATCAGCAAATATCTTGAGACAAATGGAAATGAGAACACAACATATCAAAACCTATAGGATACAGTGAAGGCAGTGCTGAGAGGGAAATTTATAGCCTTAAAAGTTTACATTAGAAAAGAAGAGCTAAAATCAAAGACCCAACTGCATACCTGAAGGAACTATAAAAAGAACAGCAAACTAATCCCAAAGCAAGCAGAAGAAAAGAAATAACAAAGATTAGAGCAGAAATAAATGAAATTGAGAACAGAGAAAAACAATAGAGAGAATCAACAAAACGAAAAGTTGGTTCTTCAAGAAAATCAACAAAATAGACAAACTTTTATCTAGTCTGACAAAGAAAAAATGAGAGAGAAGATGCAAATAAACAAAATCAGAAATAGGAGGTGATTACTACTGATCCCACAGAGATAAGAATGATCATCAGAAGACACTAGAAACATCTGTATGCCAACAAATCAGACAACTTAGAAGAAATGGACAACTTCCTAGAGACACAAAAACTACCCACAGTGATGTGAGAAGAAATAGAAGAATTCAACAAACCAATCATAAATAAATTGAATCTTTTCAAGAAGAATTAATGACAATTCTGTTTGAACTCTTCAAAAAAACTGAAGAGGAGAGAACATTACCTAACTCATTCTATGAAGCCAACATCCTCTTAATACCAAAGCCAGATATAAATATTACAAGAAAAGAAAATTACAGACCAATCTCTCTAATGAATATAGATGCAAAAATCCTCAACAAATACTTTTAAAATGGAATCTACAGCACATTAAATGAATTATATATCCTGACCAAGGATCCCAGGTATGCAAGGGTGGTTCAACACAAGAATGTATCAATTAATGTAATACACCACATTAAGAAATCAAAGGAAAAAAAACAACATGATCAGCTCTATTGACACAGAAAAAGTATTTGACAAAATGCAGCATTTCTTGATAAAAACACTTTGAAAGATAGGAATAGAAGGCCATTTCCTCAACATGATACATGGCATCCATGAAAACCCTCAGCCAACATCATACTCAATAGTGAAAGACTGAAAGCTTTCCCTCTATGATTTGGAACAAGACAAGGATTCCCACTGTCACCACTGTTATTAAACATTGTACTAGGAGTTCTAGCTAAATCAATTAAGCAAGAAAAAGAAATAAAAGGAATCCAAATCAGAAAGGAAGAAGTAAAACTTTCATTATTTGGAGATGACATGATCCTATATATAGAAATCTCTGAAATTTTGACAATGAAACCACTAGAGCTAATAAACAAATTAAGCAAAGTGGTGGGATAAAACATCAACATGAAAACATCAGTAGTGTTTCTATACACTAGAAATGAATAATCTCAGAAGGAAATCAGGAAACAAATTCCATTTACAATAGCAACAAAAATAATCAAATATCTAGGAATAAATTTAACCAAGGATGTAAAGCAGCGTACTCAGAAAACTACAAAATACTGCTAAAGGAAATTAAAGAAGTCCTAAACAAATCGTAGGACATTCCGTGTTCATGGACTAGAAGCTAAATATCATTAAGATGTCAATTCTACCCAAATTGATTTACAGATTCAATGCAATCCCAATCAAAATTCCTACAGCCTACTTTGCAGAAATGGAAAAGTCAATTACCAAATTTATTTGGAAGGGAAAGGGGCCCTGAATAGTCAAAAATATCTTAAAACAGAAGACCAAAGTTGGTGGACTAATGTTTCCTGACTTTAAAGCATACTGCAAAGCTATAGTGGTCAAAACAGCATGGTATTGGCATAGAGACAGACATATAGATCAATGGAATTAAATTGAGAGTTCAGAAATAGACCCTCACACCTCTACAGTCAATTGATTTTTTTCTTTCTTTTTTTCACTCAGTCATTTGATTTTTGACAAGGCTACCAAGCCCACTCAACTGGGACAGAAAAGTCTTCAACAAATGGTGTTGGGAGAACTGGTTATGCATATCCAAAAGAATGAAAGAAGACCCTGTATTAGTCAGCCAAAGGGGTGCTGATGCAAAGTACCAGAAATCTGTTGGCTTTTATAAAGAGTATTTATTTAGGGTAAATGCTTACAGTCACAAGGCCCTAAGCGTCTAACTCAAGGTACCATAAGAGGTACTTTCTCACCCGAAGTCTGTTGCCATGAGTTGACACAAGATGGCTACCGATATCTGTGAGGGTTCAGCCTTCCTCTTTCCTGTTAAGGCTCCATGGGTCCAGCTTTTTCTGATCTCAGCTGTAGGCTGGCATAGGGCTCATCTCTTTCTGGGCTCAGATCCTCTGCTCTCTTCACAAGGTCAATTGTAAACTATCAGGCTCATTTCTCCTCCCCGGGTTCCAGCATCAAAAACTAAGCTCTCTTCTCTGCTGTGTCATTATCTGTGTGATTGTCCACCCACCAAGAGGGCAGGGACTCAATGTCCTACTGATGTGGCTGAATCAAAGCCCTAATCTTAATCTAATAAAGTGAAAATGAAACTTCTGAATTTAATACAATCAAAGGGTATCACACCCAGAGGAACAGACCAGTTTACAAACATAATTTTTAATATTTCTTTTTAATTCATCAATAATATCAAACTGCCACAGACCCCTATCTCACACCTTATTTTAAAAGTACCTCACAATGGACCCAAGAGATAAATATAAAACCCAAGACCATAAAACTCCTAGAAGAAAGTGCAGGAAAGTATCTTTAAGATCTTATGGAAGGAAGTGGTTTCTCAGACCTTACACCCAAAGCACGAGCAATGAAAGATAAACTAGATAAATGGGAACTTCACAAAATTAAATGCTTTTGTACCTCAAAGGATTTTGTCAAGAAGGTGAAAAGGCAACCTACTCAATGGGAGAAATTATTCAGAAACCACATATCTAAAAAGGGCTTAATATCCATGATATATAAAGGTATCCTACAACTCAATGACAAAAAGTCCAATGACCCAATTAAAAAATGGGAAAAAGACATGAATATACCTTTTTCAAAAGAGGAAATATAAATGGCAAAAAGCACATGAAAAGATGTTCAACATCACTAGCTATTAGGGAAATGTAAATCAATATTACAATGATATATCATTTCACACCCTATTAGAATGGCCACTATTTTTTGAAAAAACAGAAAACTACAAGTGTTGGAGAGGATGTGAAGAACAAGGAATAATGCTTATTCACAGTTGGTTGGAGCGCATAATGGTGCAGCCACTATAGAGGACTGTTTGATGTTTCCTCAGGAATTTAAATATAGAGCTGCTACACGATCTGGCAATCCCACTTATAGATATTTACCCAGAAGAACTGAAAGTAAGGACACGAACAGACATCTGTACACCAATGTTCATAGCGGCATTATTCATAATTGCGGAAAAAGTTGGAAATAATCCCGGTGTTCACCAACAGGTGGATGGATGAAGAAAATGTGGTATACGCATATGATGGAATATTATTCAGCTGTAAGAAGAAATGACACATGACACATGACAACACTGATGAACCTTGAGGATATTATGTTGAGTGAAACAAGCCAGATGCAAATGGACAAATATTGTATGACCTCACTAATATGAACTTGATATAATAGCAAACTCATGGACGTAATAGCTAAAAGATTGTCACCATAAGATAGAATGAGGATAGAGAATAGAGAGCAGTGGCTTAATTTTTGCAGAATTGGTTATTAGATTGATGGTAAATGATTGGAATTGGTTAGAGGTGATGATAGCATATTAGAGAATGTAATTAGCAGTGCCAATATGGGGATATGATTGTGGTTGAGAGGGAAAGGTTAGGGTTATGTATGTCACTAGAGGAGAAGTAAAGGATGAAACATGGGACTGCATTGCATAGTGAATGCTGTTGCAGGTGATGAGTGTGTTTAGTAGTACAAACTTAAGGATGTTCTTCAACGAAGCAGAATAAGTGTACATTAATATTACAAGATGGTTATAATAGGGTGGTATCTGAGCTAAAATGCACCTAAAGCAAACTATGGACTGTAGTGAATAGTAATATATTAATATTTTTTCAAATGTGGAAAAAGAGAGAATTATCATAAGTGACAGAAACCAGACACAAAGTAGTGCATTTTGTTTGATTCCATTTATATAAAATGTAAATATAAATAAATTTACAGAGATGGAATTAGATTAACAGATATGTATGGCAGGGGATGGACACAGGGATTGAAAGATAACTGCTAAGGGGTGGGGGGTTTTCCTTTGGAGTAAGAAAATGCTCTAATATTGACTGTGGTGATGAACGAACAGTTGTGATTTTAACAGAGCACATTGAATGTACACTTTGGATGGATTGTATGGTAAATGACTATAACTCAATAAAATTGCTAAAAGAGGGAAAATTTAAAATAAAGATAGAGGATTTTTTCCAAATTAAAAAACAAAGTTGGTCTCTCCTAGAAAAGAGCCTGACTTTAGCAAGGACCTAAAACAGTATCCATGAAAAATAAGTAGGTAGAAAATATTACTCTCTATTTTAATGACAATACATTTGAATGAGATAAACTGAGGTTTGCAGCACGGTCAATTAGTGGAAAAGTCTGGACTGTAACTTGGCCACTTATCTTCCAACCAAAAGAACGAGTCCATTCTTATCTTCCCTGAGGTGAGCGAGCCAGAAGAGGGTCTACATGATTAATCAGAGGAAGAACGAAGCCCCCACCAAAATAAATGCACCATCTGATTAGCTTCCCTTTCTTTCCCACAGTCTTGCTTTCACATTTCTGCCCCTAACATCTCATTATAGCCTTCTCGACCACCATGTAAACATATACTTCACAAGTTGTTAAAAAGGTGCCACATTTAGAGAATGTGTTTAGGGGCAGCCACCTTTCCCTGCCACCCCCATCCACCCCCGGCTATGTCTCTTCTTTCAACTCTGCTCAGTCTACTGTGACACATACTTCTAAGGCTTCTTGTCAGCACAGCCACTCATGAAGAAAATTTAGGGGAAAATTCAGATTTCATTTTTGGGAAAGAGATTTAGTAAATAGGTTCAAGGAAATAAGGGATTGGGTGACAGAAAATTAAAGCTATAAAAATGGGCAGCAAGAGGAAGCCTTTGTACATCTAAAGTAGTTTTTTCATTTGATTCTGGAATGAGTTGAACTTTACCAAAATTACAGGTTTTCAAAACTCTTCATTTGAGCTGAATAACACACAGCATAATTACAAAGAGGAATGTTGTACAGATAGAATTTTTGTCTCTCACTTTTCATAACCTGAATGGGAAAGGGATTTAGACAAATATCTCTTTTGCCCCTTTGAAATGAGGAAGGCACATTCCGTTCAAGTAAAGCGTTCCTACTTGTTTTGTGTCATTACAGTGGGAAATAGGCTGTGGCCCATAGTGACGGATAATAGATTCAGTTATAAATTGCTCTATTTAAATACTCTACCATAAGTACTAACTCCAAATCAGTTCCTTGTATTTGTATAAGACTTTTTATGTTTTGAAGTTCTTTCATTGCTAACATTCATCCACTCATCTACAATTAATTACTGAGTGTCTCCTATGTGACAGGTTCTATGATTGGTGCAGAGATACAGCAAAGATAAAAAATAGAGACAATCTCTTCTTTCAAGAAATTCACAATCTACTGGGAAAACAGAAACTAAATAAATAATTTACACACAGATTCATTAAGATCATGAAAAGAAGAAGTGCAGGGTGTTAATGAGAGGGTAAAAGAGGGAGCTTTCCATTCCCATTTCCACATTGCCCCAATCAGGGAGCAGCAGCAGGCACTTTTAGTTATGGCTTGGGAAAGTTTTTAGCCACTGCCTATCATATTGATTCAGTCGCTATCATTCATATAAAGACTCAAAAGTCTAAAAAACCTAACTAAAGAAATTGTTGATAATGATATGCTGCATAGTACATAGAATAATCTCAAAATCTCAAGTTTTCTCAAAACTTCAGTATGTTAAGAAGTATCATTGAAATTGAAATATGGACAGTGGTGGGTAATAGAAAAGAAGTAAATTCTTTCCCACCCCACACCAGGAAAAATCTGGAGGAAGGTTTGCATGCTTCCTAGTTGCTAGCTTGCACATTCCAACTACCTGCCCCAAACCACATATCTGGCCTGCAGGGCAACAAGGTTGAGATGGAAAGTTGTTCAGCCCTGATCATTGGTACAGTAACTCTTTTTTTTTTTTTTTAAGGATTGATTTATTTATTTACTTTTATCCATTATTACCTCCCCTTCCCCTCCCCCCTTTTGCTGTTTTTGTGTCCATTTGCTTGGCAATTCTCTGTGTCTGTTTCTTTCCCTCTTTTCTCATCCTTCTCCTGTCTTCACTGGGATTAGATTCCGGGAACCTCCGATGTGGGAGAGAGGTGCCCTACTGCCTGCGCCATCTTAGTTCCTGGTTTTTCGGTGAGTCTTGTCTTGGCTCTCCCTTCTGTCACTCTCCTGTTACGTCATCATCTTACTGTGAAGCTCAGCAGGGCCTGGCGGCGCACCCACACGTGGGGACCGGGGGGCTCACCTGCTTGGGGGGCCTAGTGGCCCATGCTCCTTCTATATTTTTCTTTATTTTTACCGGGAGATCCCAGGGATCGAACCCAGGTCCTTCCATATGGGAGACAGATGCCCAACCATTTGAGCCACATCCGCCCCCGGTACAGTAACTCTTAATCTGCAGGCCTGGGCCCTTCTGGGTCCTGGAGGGTGGAGATGGGGGCTTTTATTTGTAATATTTCTCCAACAGCAGAACAGAAGCCAAATGCTTGCCTCTCAAACACTATAGAAAATCAAGGTTCTTTTCTTTTCTTGGAACTATAACAACCTCATGAGACAACAGAGTTTGGCTCAAGCTGCTTAGAGGATTTGTGTGTGTGGTTTTATATGTTTTGAGAGCAACATTAATGGTAAATCTTATAGCAATATTATACGTCAAATAAAATTTATTTAGCAATTTAACTTTCCTTATGCAGGGATCTATTGGAGGAAAAAACTACATCAGTCCCTCTGCCAAGAGGTTGAGAACTTCTTAAGCAGAGCTCCCCAGTGCTCCATGCTGGTTTGAAGGAAGTCCTGACCTCTTCAGAAATGAATTGGCCTGGCTATCTCCCCTGACATTCCTAGTCCACACTCCAAATCCAGTCTAGGACAACATTTTGTTAAAAATCTACCCTTGAGTCCTTGGTGTGTGTGTGTGTGTGTATGTGTGTATGTGTGTGTGTGTCAAGCCACACTTTCTTGTCAAATTTTGAGCCTTATTACCCTTATATTTTTAAACTGCAAATGTTTGAGCAACATTTTTTTTCAGAAAGACTGCTGTTTTTCATCATGAAGTTTTCTTCTATTGCACAGGTGGGCATAGCTGGAGAATGAGTATAATCACCCCAAATTTATAAAGGATAGAAAAAATGAGTTCCTGGAAAATATAAACTAGAATACAAGGCCAAAAACAAGGTTAAAGTATTTAATAATTATAACAATGGTTTTCATAAAGGTGATTTTGGATGAATGTAGGTGATGATCACAGAATTAGAAGCACAGCTTTGGTATCCAACCTGGGAGGGTTGGTTCCTCCACTTACTAGTTATATAAACTTAGACAAATTGCTTAGCCAGTATAAACGTCAGTTTTCTTTACTGTAGAGATAATAATGTCTAACCTTATAGATTTAATGGGAGGAGTAAATGAATTGACTTATTGATTTTTTCCCCTAAATTATTTAGTTAAGTATTTGATACACTAAACAATAAACGATCTCCAGAACAAATGAAGCAACTTCTCCACTTTACTCAAGTGCCACAAGTTTTACAGAAGAAAATCGAAAGCTCACGTCTCCCCACTGGTAGAAGAGCTTGGCAGCATTCCACTGCAGCTTCTGGTTCCTCTTGTTGCCCACGATGGGAGAGCGTCCTCGGGAAAGGCCTTTCTTGGTGATGTTCACATGATGCCCTTTCATCCACTCGGGCCAGTTGCCACGGTTACAGCGGTGAACAAAACGGGCACATTCCAGAAACAGGGCTGCTCTGGCCACCACAGGGGCTTCCTGGGGAGGGTTGTTAAGGGAAAAATAATGTGGGATTAATGAACAAGAACCTTAAGTTGGTCTTAAAGGGAATTACTATTTACTTTTACTTTCTTTTAGTCTGCATGTTTTGATTCAGTTTGGCCATATTTCCCAGGGAGGTGTCAGCATGGTTAACAGTAGTGGGAAATCTGGAAGAACAAACCCACCAAGGCAAATTGGGGTATTGAAGAATTGGACATTTCAAGCAAGTTTCTATGCTTAGGTTTCTCTTTCTTCGCATTAGTAACAAGTATTTCCTACCCCTATTTTTTGTTTATTTAAAGGGCAGTTGGATTTTGAGTGTGAGAATGAAATAACTTTTAAAATGAAATTTTAAAATAATGAAACTTTTTAAGACAGAAATTTTAACATGAAGCAAACAAATACCCCATTTCTAGAATTCATCTTATTTTAACCAAAGGTGTTAACAATACTTTTGTACCAAAAACAGTCTATCATCTGTGACCATCCACAAGCTCCAGGGAAGCACAATTGCTCCTACAAATTTTGGTTAGTAAGAAAAGTTAATGCTTACTAGTTTTTGTTGAGTTAGTATTTCCCCCGATTTTTTATGAATAACCGAGTAAATTATGCTAAAATAGTGAGGCATGGTTTCAAATGAAATGGTTTGACAAAGAGGAAATTATTTAATTGATTAATGAGGAACAGAACATTTCTTCAGAAAAATAAAAGATGGTTCAATCTTGTCATGTAAAGATGTAGCTGAAAAAATAAAAGAAGAAAGAACTTTAGGTGATACTGAGAGACTTGCAAGGATCACATATTCTACTGAACTCTTTAAAAGGTAAAAGAAAAAAGAAGAAGATGAGGAAAAGAAAGAAAGTTAACAAAGGAAGGAGTGAAGTGTCCCATAGATGCCCAACATCAACTATTCATGTGTTTTGACTTGTGATAGTTTTTTTTTTTAAATCACAATATTATCCATCTCTCCAGGGTTATGTAATAAACTTATGTTATGTAATAACCATCGGTTTTTAAATTGAAATAATTTCCATTATTTCAAACAATGCTATTTTTAACAATATATTGGTCCATAATGTTAAAATGGGAGCTCATATACATTAAGCATCAATTATGTGCCTCTTTATTTTTTGAATTTTGATACTTAAACCTCATAACAACCCTGTCATCTAGAAATAATACCCTAATATTAAGGGTAAACAAAAACAAGGTATAATCTGTCCACTATTGCATAGCGTGGAAAGGGGTATACATAGGATTCAACCCCAGTTTTCTGTGACACCAGGCCTATGCTAGTTCTTCTTTGGTATCTACATTGTCTTAATTTTTACTCATATACCTTAGTAAAAGATTATTTCTAGACTGCAAGTAGAAATTAACTATTTTAAAATGGGACATTATCCCCAAGCATTTTATTTTCTAAAACACAAAAATATTATCACATCATTTTCTCATTTAAAATCTACAAAGGCTTCATCCACCTCAATCATGTAACTAAGGTGCCCAACCTTTGTGATTTGGTTCATCTCCCTTTCTCTCCCCATCTCAAGTGCTCTATGATCCAATTATATCAAACTAGGTGCAGTCTCCCAAGTGTGATATGCATTTCTATTTCAGTACATTTCTATATGTTGTTTCTATGGTTTGCAGAGCGTTTCAACCCCTTTTCCACCTGGCAAATTCCTATACAACCTTTAAGATACAATTTGGTTACTTTCCCTAGGAAGCCTTCCTTAACTCTTGCCCCTTCACGCAGAGTTGACTGTTTTATAATTTTGAGTACCACAGTATCCCATACTCCCCGGATGATTCAAGCAAGTTAGCCTAAGAATTTCTTCATTGTCTATGTTTTATACACAACCATCAAGAAACCCATTAATAAGTATATTTATGTAGGTATTTAATTTTAACAAAGCATATTATGTATTGTTAATACTGTATTATGCATTATGTATTAATAATACAGTATTAACCTACATAAAAAAAACAGAATATGAGATGAACACTAATAGAATCTATCATTAACACAAAATGGACACTAATTGTGAGACTCTATCATCAACTGCACAGGTGACAAGACTTCGAAGCAGCTCATAGGGATAGAAAGACTTGAGATTGCAAAGGGTCAGACGGCTTTCTGCATGAAATCCATCAATATTGTGGTACCATAAAATACAGACTAAATAATCTACACTCCTTCTTCTATTAAGTATTTATTTTACTAACTATCTCAGATATGCTAATCTGTGTCTTAAAAAGATTGGAACATCTGTCTCTAAAAAGAATACCAGTCTGTAGGGCAAGGCAAGCAATGCAAATTCATTTTTAGCCTGTCACATTGTGACACATTCCTAATATAAAGCAATGTGAATTCAATTCTTGATGACAGGAAGACAGAAACACTGCTAGAATAGTGTTATATTGTGACCCCTGGGTCCTTCAGGATTAACAAAGGTGAAACTTAACCTAACCCAAATATATGGGGTAGAGGATCTTTTTATTGCCACTAACTACTGGATGGCACCTAAAAAGAATTAACAATAGATGAATTGTCCAAATTGTTGTATGTGACATTTCCTATGTGGATCAGCTTCCCTTCTTTAGAAAAAAGAATTCTTATAGTATGTTGCTTAAAAATGGTCTCAGTTGCTTTGGAAGCTAAAGGCAGTTTTGAATGACAAGCAATTTCAATTCTGTTCTCTCAGAAATGTCTTATGATAAAACATATATTGTCAGTTATTAGCCCTAGGAAATTCTAATCCAAGTTTCATAGTGATCTATGACATATACTATCATATATACTATGAAAGTAATCCCCATTAATTATATAGCACAATTTGAAGGGGAGGGGCAATTATTATCTGATGAGTTTTGATCTATGTAAACAGCCAAGCCTAGTAATGTCTGGAAATGTCACTGTGCATATTAAGTAACTGATGACATAGGGTAATTTAAAAATTGCCTTTTTATTATAATCCTTATGGACTTTGTGGATGGGGGCCTTTTAGTAAAGGTA
>JAQZBX010077247.1:0-14301 GCA_029593785.1 Cabassous unicinctus | reverse complement strand
GGGAAGGGGGTGTGGCTCAATTGATAGAGCTCCCGTTTACCATATGGGAGGCCCCGGGTTCGCTTCCCGGGGCCTCCTTGTGAGGGCAGGCCGGCCCGCGCGGCGCGGTGGGCTGATGCAGCAGGACCTCACAGCAAGGGGGAGATAAGCAGACACAGAAAAAACACACAGCGAATGGACACAGCAAAACACAAGCAGGAAGGGGGGGATAAATAAATAAATAAATAAATCTTAAAAAAAAAAAAAAGAATGTTCCTTTATTTTAAGGTGTTGAGATTATGGAGATACATGGAAAAATACAACTAATGTTACATATAGACTCTAGTTGACAATAATATTGTAATATTTTTGTAGAAATGGCAAAGAAGGTTCTATATCAATGTTAAGGGTCAATAATGGGGGTGTATAGGAGTATGGGATTTTTCTTTTCAGAGTAATGAGGATGTTCTGAAAGGGAATGAGTTGATGACAGCACATCTCTGTGATGAAACTGAGATCGCTGAGGGTACACTTTGGATGAATTGTACAAGGCAGGGGACCATATAGCGCAGTGAACCCCATGGTGAATGATGGACATGGTTAACAGTACAAATATGTTCTCTCATGAACTATGGCAAATATACAATACTAATGCATGGTGTTTACAATAGGATGATTTGTGGGAATAATACACCAAGTGTATTAGTCAGCCAAAGGGGTGCTAATGTGAAATATCAAAAATGGGTTGGTCTATATAAAGGGTATTTATTTGGGGTAGAATTCCACAGATACCAGGCCATAAAGCATTAAGTTTCTTCTCTCAGCAAAGCCCATTGCCACGTGTTGGAGCAAGACAGCTGCTGACATTTGCCAGGGTTCAGGCTTCTTGGGTTCCTCTCTTCCCGGGGCTGCGTTCCTCTCTGGGCTTAGCTTTTCTGTTTCCTCCACAAGGTCAGCTGTAGACTATCAGGTGAACGGCTCACTTCTCTTCTCCTGGGGCCTTCTCTCCAACACCAAAACTCCATCATCAAAACTGCTTCTCAAAAACTGCTTCTCAAAACTGCTTCAACTCTGTTCTTTGCCTTGCCCTTTATATTCGATTCCCCACCCACCAAAGGGGTGGGGCTCAACACCCTAATCATAACTTAATCATGCCCAGATTAACAGATCAGTTTACAAGAATGATCCAATTATATTTTTGGAATTCATAATTACATCAAATTCCCAAACGGCCTCACCAAGTATAAGCTATGAACCATAAAGAACAGTAATATTATGATGATATTCTTTCATCAATTTTTTTTTTTAAGATTTATTTTTTTTTTATTTATCCCCTCCTTGCTGCTTGTGCTCTCTGTGTCCATTTGCTGTGTGTTTTTCTATGTCTGCTTGTCTCCCTTTGTTGCATCATCTTGCTGTGTCAGCTCACCACGCTGTGCAGGCCGGCTTGCCTTCACCAGGAGACCCCGGGAATCAAACCCAGGGCCTCCCATATGGTCAATGGGAGCCCAACCAATTGAGCCACAGCCACTTCCCTCTTTCACCAATTTTAACAAATATGTCACAACAATGTAAGATGTTGGCGGTGGGACAATGTACAGGAATCCTGTATGTTATGCATGATTGCTTTGTAACCTCACAACTTCTCAAAAGAAAAAAAAAGAGTAAGAACCCCTGATACCCTGACTGGTCTCTCCCGCATCCCCTCATGAGCTCAGTGCAGAGGCGGCCACACTTCCAGTGTGGAACCCTGGAGCCAGTTCCAGAGAGAGCAGGCACATACTAGGAACATATTAGGAGCATGTATGCTTGGCCCAATCTGCCTGGTGGTGGCCTGAGGGACTCGCTGTACCAGAACTTGCCCTGTGTATAGAAGGCAGCTCACAGAGCTCCCCACAGGGAGAGCAGTCAAGTGGCTGCCTGGGGCAAGGGATTGCTGTCTGTGGGATATACAGTGCAGGGCCCAGACTCTGAGGAAACTGTTTCCTAGGAAAGAGGGGACATTTGGAAGCATGTAAATGGGGGAATTCCTAGGACCAACTGCATATGCCCAAGACAAGACATGCTCAGAAAGGACCAGGGAGGCCCTCTGCTTTGGCCTGGATCGATTCTCTAAACTCATTGTATGGATGAGCTCTGATGAAGAGTACTGGCATGGGTCAAACTGAAAAGCTTGGGAAAGGTATTTTCCTTTTTATAATTTTTTGTTAGCTCTTGACATTCAAGGAAAGCTTTGTCATAACACTAGCTGGATACAAGCTTAAGGAACATATGCCTCAGTCAATTCCGGTGAGAATACATTAAAATATCAAAATGTCCAGATTTCAACAAAAGATTACAAAATATGCAAAGAAACAGGAAGCAATGGTCTGGGCAAAGGAGAGGAATGCATTAGAAACTATCAATGAGGAGGATCTGACCTGGGACATTCCAGAAAAAAACTTTTTAAAAATGGCCCTAAATATGGTCAAAGAACTAAAGGAAATCAGGAAAATGGTAGGTTAACATAAGGAGAATATTAATAGAAAGATGGAAATTATGAAAAGGAACCAAACAGCTGATGACCTTAGTAAAAGGAATTAAAAATTCCCTAGAGGGGTAGAACAGCAGATTGGAGCTGGCAGAAGAAAGAACTGGAGAACTTGAAGACAATTAAATCATCCCATCTGAGGAGCAGAAAGAAAAAAGAATGAAGAAAAGTGAACAGAGACTGAGGGACCTGTGGGACACCATCAAGCGTATCAATATATGCATTGTGGGAGTCCCAGAAGGAAAAGAAAGAGAGAAAGGGGCAGAGAAAATATTCAAAGAAATAATGGCTGAAAACTTTCCAAATTTAACACGAGATAGGAACGTAAACATCCAAGATGTTTAATGAGGGAAGTGGATGGGGCTCAAGCGATTGAGCTCCCACCTACCACATGGGAGGTCCCTGGTTCGGTTCCTGGTGCCTCCTGAAGAAGACAGCAAGCTGGTGCAATAGGTAGGTATGGCAAGCTGGTGCAACAAGATGACACAACAAGAGACACAAGAAAAACATAATGAGAGACACAGAAAAAAGCAGGGAGCAGAAGTTCCTGGTGCCTCCTAAAGAAGACAGTGAGCTGGCACAATGGGCAGGTGTGGCAAGCAAGATGATGCAACAAGGGACACGGGGAGGAAAAACATAATGAAAGACACATCAAAAGCAGGGAGCTGAGGTGGTTCAAGCGAGTAGGTACCTCCCTCCTACATCAGAGGTTCTGGGTTTGGCTCCTGGAGCCTCCTAAAGAAACAAGGAAGACGAACAGACACAGCAAGTGCAAAACAACAAGGGGGTGGGGAGAAATAAATAAATAAAATAAATCTTTGGGAAGCGGGTGTGGCTCAGTGGATAGAGCCCCCGTTTACCATATGGGAGGCCCGGGTTCGCGTCCCAAGGCCTCCTTGTGAGGGCACGCTGGCCTGAGCGGTGCGGTGGGCTGATGCAGCAACCTCACGGCAGGAAGCGGGTGTGGCGCAATGGATAGAGCCCCCGTTTACCATATGAGAGGCCCCGGGTTCGCTTCCCGGCACCTCCTTGTGAGGGCAGGCCAGCTCGCGCCGCGCCGTGGGCTGATGCGGCAGGGCCCCACAGCAAGGGGAAGATAAGCAGACACAGAGAAGACACGCAGCGAATGGACACAGCAGCACAAGCAGCAAGAGGGGGGATAAACAAAATAAAATAAATAAATCTTTAAAAATAAATAAATAAATAAATAAAATAAAATAAATCTTTAAAAAAAAAAAAAAAAAAAGATGCTCAATGAACTCCAAACAGGATAAACTCAAATAGACCCACACCGTGCCATGTTATAACCAAGCTGTCAAATGCCAAAGATAAGAGAGAATTCTGAAGGCTGCAAGAGAGAAGCAACATGTCACATACAAGG
The DNA here is from genome assembly GCA_029593785.1 of Cabassous unicinctus. NCBI lineage: Eukaryota > Metazoa > Chordata > Mammalia > Cingulata > Chlamyphoridae > Cabassous > Cabassous unicinctus. The sequence goes on along the minus strand of JAQZBX010077247.1, from coordinate 10,411 downwards.
GAACCTCAGTAAGATTAAATGCTGACTTCTTATCGAAACCATGGAGGCAAGAAAGCAGTAGGATGACATATGTAAAGTAATAAAAGCAAAAAATTGCCTACCAAGCAGTCTATAACTGGCAAAACTGTCTTTCAAAAATGAGGGCGGGATTAATACAATTCCAGATAAACAAAGGCTGGGGACTTCATCACCACTAGACCACCCCTACTGGAGGTGCTAAAGGGAGGTCTGCAGGTTGAAAGGAAAGGACACTAGATAATGGACTGACACCACGTGAAGACATAAACATCTCTGGTAAAGACGATGACATGGGTAAATATAAAAAGCAGTACTATTGTATTTTTAGTTGTAACTCCCTCTTTTATTTCCTACAGGATCTAAAAGGCAAATGCATAAAATCAGTGGTTTGGGACTCATAATACATAAATATGTAATTTGTGACATAAAGGTGGGGGGATGGAGAAGTATAGGAACATAGTTTATGTATGCTGTTGAAGTGAAGTTATTATCAAAGAAACAAGATTGTTATAGATTTAGGATATTAAATTTAACACTCATGGTAAACACCAAGAAAATATCAGAAATGTGCAAGCTCAGAGAGACAGAAAGCAGAGTGCAGATTACCAGGGGTGGGGGGCACAGACAATGGAGCGGTAAAATGAGTATAGGAGTTCTGTTTGGAGTGAAGGGAAAGTTCTAGTAATGGATGGTGGTGAGGGTACTGCAGCATTGTAAGTGTGATCATCCCACTGAATGGTGTGCTTGGAGGGGTTGGGATGGGAAGATTTATGTTGTATATATTTTTCCATGATTAAAAAAAGAAAGAATGAAAAACTAAAGAGATAATGACAATTAAAGATAACACACGGTCCTGGATGGGATCTAAGATTGGAGGAGAAAAAGCTCAAAAGGACATTATTGGGACATTTTAAAAATTAGAATATAGAGTGTATGTTTTAAATCAATGTTAAATCTCTTGAACTTGATAACTGCACTTAAGGTGATTACATGAGTGAACATACTTGTTCTTAGGAAATATACAAGGGAGTATTATGTGTTCAAGGAGTATGGTGTATGCAACCTGCTCTCAAATGTCCAGAAAATAAGTAGATTAGATAGATAGATAGATAGATAGATAGATAGATAGATAGATAAATAGATAGATAGATAGACATAGAAAGAGTGATACAGCAAACAAAGGTAGCAAAACGTTAAAATTTCTGGATCTGGGGTGGGGTTTGGGGTTTGTATTATATTTGCACCTGTCCTATAAGTTTGAAATTATTTCAAAATTAAAAATTAATTTTTGTGTGCAAAGCACACAAAACATGAGACATAGAACATTCTCATCATTGTAGAAAGTTCTATTGGGCAGCACTGCCTTTAGAGAAACTTACCCCTGAGCATCAGGAGGCATGTACTAAAATGTTCAAAACAGCCTTGTTTGTAATAGCAAAAGACTGGAAACAACTCAGATGTTTATCAACAGTAGAAAGGACCAATCATCTGTGGTCTATTCGTACAATGGAATACGATATAGCAGTGAAAAATGAATGAGCTTCAGGCATTACTATGGATGAATCCTGCATGAGCAATTGATTCTATCTATATAAAGGTCAAAATATGTAAAACTAAAAAATGCAGTTGTTTAGGCATTCATATACAGATGGTAAAGTGTAAAAATAAAAATCGAGGGAATATTAGCACAAATTGAAAATAGTGTTACCTCTGAGGGAATGAGGAAAATACACTGAAAAGAGGTACACTGGGGCTTCTAAGGGTCACACACAGGTTATTACTTAAGCAGAGTGATGGGATCGAAACTGTCTATTATTCCATATATTTTATACACAGTTTGGTTTATAGTTGTTTAAGGGAGAAATGCCAAGAAAGCAAGGGAAGGGCGCCATATCTACTATCTCCACTTAAATATCTCAAAGATACTTCAAGCTCAATATGCCACATCCAAACTCATGATCCTTCCTGCCCTCCCACCCTGCCAAATCTAGCTCAGCAAATGGCCTAGTACACCATCTGTATTAGTCAGGGTTCTCTCGGGAAACAGAATCAACAGGAGATATCTGTCAATAACATGAGATTTTAAAAGAGTCTCTCACGCAACCGTGGGGATGCACAAGTCCAGGTTCCGCAGGCAGGCTGCAAGCCAGGGGCTCTGATGAAAGTCCAATGAAAGGTCCGTGATGAGTTTCTGGGAGAAGTTGCCTGTCCAACGACGAGCTGGGAAATTCTCACCACAGTCCATTGCCACGTGTTGGAGCAAGACAGCTGCCGACGTTTGCCAGGGTTCAGGCTTCTTGGGTTCCTCTCTTCCCGGGGCTGCGTTTCTCTCCAGGCTCAGCTCCTCTGTTTCCTCCACAAGGTCAGCTGTAGACTATCAGGCGAACGGCTCGCTTCTCTTCTCCTGGGGCCTTCTCTCCAACATCAAAACTCCAACATCAAAACTCCAACTTCAGAACTGCAACTCAAAAACTGCTCCCTCTGTCCTTTGCCTTGCCTTTTATATTCGATTCCCCACCCACCAAGGGGTGGGGCTCAACGCCCTACTGATGTGGCCCAGTCAATGCCCTAATCATAACTTAATCATGCCCAGATTAACAGATCAGTTTACAAGCATGATCCAATTATATTTTTGGAATTCATAATTACATCAAATTGCCAAACGGCTACACCATCTCTCAGCGGGAACCCAAAATTCCAAAATTAGGCACTATCATTGACGCCTCCCTACCTACTACCTCGCATATTCAACCTATCACCAAATCTCGTCGACTTTACCCCCTAAAATACTTCTCCGCTTTCCCCTTTTCTCCTCCATGGCCACCCAAGTCCAAATTCCCATCTCTGTCCTAGATTTCTGTAGGAGCCACCAAGCTGCCCTCCCTGCAGGGAACGTTGCAGCCAGAATGGTCTTTTCAAAATGCAAATCTGATTATATCCTCCAGCTTTAAACATGGTGCAGGGTTTGTTAGTCTGATAAAGACCATACTCCTGGCTCCTCCCCAGCAGCCTCTCGACCATTTTCCATCCCCAGCCTCCAGCCTCGCACTCCAGCCTCCAGCCTCGCACTCCAGCCCCTGGGGCCGCCTTTCAGTTCCCGCCCTACCTGGACTCCTCTCCCCACTGCCACCCTCCTTGCCTGGTTAACTCTCCCTCTTCTACCAGATACCAGATCCAGCGTCCCCTCCTCGGGGAAGCCTTTCCAGCACTCTCCCCAGGCCCCACCCCAGGCCTCTGCTATATCATGCTCTTTTCCTGAGGATCCCTTTTCTGTTTGTAAATCTGTGTTCATTGGTGTGATCATGTGTTCAATGTCTATTTCCCCCCCTAGACTCTGAGCTTGGAAAGGGCAGAGATTGAGCTGCTTTTACACCCAACAATATCAGAAGCACCAGTACATGGCTGAACTCAGAGTAGGTGATCAGTGAATATTTCTTGAAGAAATGAGCCTTGGCTCATCTTTCTGTTTCTCCCAGTGCCTGACCCATTTCAAGGCAAGTCTGGATAGCGACTGCTGCCAGGCTTTCTGACGCTTAGGGCAGAATGTGGGTCCAGTTCCTAAGAATTGACCCAAAGCAACACTGCAGCTTGCAGTGCAGACATTTCACTAAGGTATGAGTTTTGTTGGCTGCTGTAAGAAATCCCCACATACCCAGGGAGGGCTTAAAACAAAGCACATTTATCCTCTTGCAGTTCTGGAGGTGGCGAGTCTGAAATCAGCTTCACAGGTTTGAAATAAAGGTGGCATCAGGGCTGCGCTCCCTCAGGAGGCTCCAGGGGACAGTCTGTTTCCTTGCTTTTTTCCAGCTTAGAAGCTGCACTCTGTCCATTCCTTGGCTCGTGGCCCCTTCCTCCACCTTCAAAGCTGGCAGCCAGGCATCTCCAAATCTCTCTCTCCGCTGAGGTCGTCACGTTGCCTTCTCTTCTGTGTCAAATTCCATCTGCCTCCCTCCTCTAGGGACACTTTGTGATTACACTTAGGGCCCACCTAGAGAATGCAGGATGAATCTCCCCATGCCAAGATCTTTAATTTAATGACATCTGCAAAGTCTCTTTTGCCACATAAGGTGACATTCCCAGGTTCCAGGGATTAAGCCCTGGGTATCTTTATGCCACACTGAGTGACTTCAGCTAGGTCCAGAGCTGGACTCCAAGTGTGGCAGTGACAGGGACGGAGATGGCCACAGTGAGGCTGAGAAGACAGGGAGGGAGGCGACACCCACCACGTGGAGAACGCCCATCACGTCATCTTATGCTAAGTCCTCATCATTCTTTGAAACCTCCTAAAAAAGCACAACAAGCATCTTAAAAGAGAGCCCAGTTTTGTATAGTCCGTCCTGTAATTCCCCAAATAAGTTTTAACAACTTTCAAAATGACAGTAATAATACCATGTCCAAATTTCAGTAAGTTATAAAAAAAGCCCTTGAAAGCTATCAAAATCTTTTTCTAAATTATGATTAAACATATTAAGCAATTATAATATATTCCAGAACTTGGAATATAAAATAAAAACAGTATGTTTTTAAGGTTATTCACAATTTTAGAATTTTATTAAGAAAAAAAGGTTTCAGCCTCCTGTGAAGGAAGAAAAAAAGAACATCTCTTTCATACACTATACTTGCTTCAATTTTATTTATATTGGGTGTAATCTCCCTAGGTTTATAGGATACTAATAAAATAAATTAGCATGATATTTATTAAATCCTTTAGATGGTGAAAATTGTAAGCTTTTTGCTAATAAATTAGTACAAACTTCTTTAAAAAAAAAAAAGAGAGAGAGCCCGGTAACCTGCATGTACAATGGCCTGGCAGTTAAGGGTTTTTCTGCTTTCTTTGCTTGTTTCTGGAAAATTGCTGACCTGAGTGGCAGCAGAGTTTGTAAAGTGCTTGTCTGTAATTATCAATGGTCCAAATTGAGGATTCAGCACTCTTCTCTGCCCATGGTCCATGTGGTAGTTTGACACTGTATGTACCCCAGAAAATCATGTTCTTAAAGCTGGTCCACTCCTGTGGGTGTGAACCTTTTGATTAGGTTACTTAAGTTTTGGGCCTTTTGATTAGGTTACTTCAGTATGACGTGGCCCCAGGTGGGTCTTAATCCTCTTACTGGAGTCCTTTATAAATGGGATGAATTCAGACAAAGAGAGAGAAAGCCAGAGGAAGCTGAAAGCTGAAGCAATGAGACCCAGAAGAGAAGAGAGAGACCAGTAGACACCGCCATGTGCCTTGCCATATGACAGGGGAGTCCAGGATCATTAGCAGCTGGTCTTTGGGGAAAAAGCATCGCCTGATGATGCCTTGATTTGGACATTTTCATGACCTCAGAAATGTAAGCTTTTAAGCTGATAAATCCCCGTTGTAAAAGCCAACCCATTTCTGATATATTGCATTTTGGCAGCCTAGCAAACTAAAACAAAGTCCAGAATCAGACAATGCTTCACTGGACCTCATTTCCATGTTTCCCTTCAAATAATATCTCTTGATATTTCTGGGATAGGAAGCTCAAAGACAAATGGGAGGGGAGAAAACTACAACCAACTTAGCAGACATGCCTTGGGTCTGTGCAGCCATAGGTGTCCCCAGCCACACACCGAGACGGGAGGCTGATTTTCATCTTTTGTTTTATTTAATTGGCTGCTGTTCATTGAGCAAAACATTACCTAGATCTTGTTTTCTCCTGGAATTCCCAACCACCCTCGGTCCTTCTATCCTCAGTCCCCTAAACTTCTCAGGGGTTTCGAGTTAAAATTGGTCCATCTAAGATGCTCCTGGATGGGCTCTGCCAAAGGAGTGGGGGCAGCCTGTTTTTTCATTACCAGGTGTCCTGGCCTTTGATAGGGTTGCTATACTTGCCCCAGATTCTATTCCACCTGGGTTTGAATTCTAGGCTGTGTGATCTTGGATACATATCTTAATCTCTCTGAGCCCCAGGTGCTTCATCTGTCAGCTAATTCATGGGGTGGTTATGGGAGGTAAATGGGGATCATGTGTATTAAGTGCCCAGTCCAGTGCCTGCTGCAATGTCTGTGCTCATTAAATGTTAGTTTCCTTTCCTTCGGAAGTAATTGAGTTTGGAAGTTAACAGACGCAGGCAAAAGGGCCTAGGCCCTTGATTTTTAATGGCAGGGTATTTGCTTTGAAGAGGAGGCACCGGAGATTGGAGGGTGAAACGAAAGCCTCTTCTGTGAGTAGGGATTTTCAGACTGGGCACGAGAAGACTCCAGAGGCACCCGAGATTTGTCTTGAAACATCAGAGGGACTGTCGTGTGGAAGAGGGAATTTGTTTCTTTTATGTGAAACTAGCACTGATGCTTAGATGTCATAGTGAATCAAATTACTATCTCCGGATGAGAGAGGTCTTTCCAAATATTTAGAGCTATAAAAAGTAGGAACCTTGGGAGGTGATGAGTTTCCATGCCTGGGGTCTTCAAGCACGCATGTGTGCACGGATGCATTCTTCAACAAGCATTTACTGCATAAATGCCATGTGCCAGGTCCTGGGGATGTAGCAATGAGCAAGACAGATGAGGACCCTCCTCTAATGGAGTGTAGAATCCAGGAGGGGAGACAACAGCTAAATGATGCCTAGGCATAGAGGGAAGTTTCAGAAGCGCAAGAGAATGGGATGGGACAATAGGGGGTGTTGAGAGGCTATGGCCAATTCTTAAGGTGGTGGTGGTTGTTGTTGTTATTATTATTATTTTAGATAACATCTCTCAAGCACTTGATGTACCAGGCACAATGCTAAACATTTTATATGGATTATCTTATTTCATCTTCATAGCAACCCAATGGTGCAGATACTATTATGAGCCACGTTTTATATATGTGGAAACTGAGTTTTAGAAGAGTTAAGAAACTTGCCCAAGCTTAGCCAGCTAGGAATTCCTAGGGTTGGGATTCTACCTCTAGCAGTCTGACGCCAGAGCCCAGGCTCTTAACCACTCTGCTGTGTTTGTCACAATGCCGATCTTTGCCTCCCAGCCCACTGTCCCCTCCTTAGGAAGATCTAGCCACAGCCATAGCCCTACAAAGGGCAGCCCCAGGTGTCATGGGTTTCCTCCTCTCCCTACTTCCCTCCTCCAGGCCAGAGCTGATTGGCCCAGATTGTCTCAGTCTCGGCCATTCAGAGTCTCTCTCCTGGGATACAGAGAGACTGAGCCAGTGAGATGATGGGGGCTGGCAAACAAAAGTCTGTGAGTAAGCAGAGAAAGCCAGTCTTTGGAGGGGAAGCAGGAGGACAGCAGCTGTCTCAAGAGAAGCAAACAAAAGAGACTCTGGCCCTCAAAACCAGAGGGTGAACTTGGCCATGACATTCCCATTTGAGTAGTAGAATTGAGGATCGTGGGAAGTGGTCATGTTGAGCTCTTCAGAGCAAACAACTTAAAAATGCATACTTGATATTCCTGGTTAGCAAGGTCCTTTTTACCACCCTCTGCAATGAGGCAGTGGGGTGGAGTGCTTTTTTCCTGGCTCTTTTCAAAACACAGGGCCCTGTCTCACCGTCTTCCTTGCTCTTCTATTTCTTTCAACTACCCCATTCCAAGTAAGACAAATTCCTCTCCCCATCTCATGCAGAGAAGTTTCACTCTTTTCTAGGAAGTCATGACACCAAAAGATACTTGGGCTCTTGAGAACACCAACACAGAACCTAGTCAAGCTGTGATTACAGGCAAAACTTATTTCATCCCCAAGATAAATTTGGGTACCAGCTTTTAAGATAAAATTTCCCCACATTTTCTTATACCTTTAGAAAGTTCTCTTTGTATCACGCTAGCTTGAGTGAATTTATATTCCTTGTGTTCTGTGCTGAAATGTTCTGTTGAAAACTTGGCTATTCTGGGAAGTATATTTCCCAGAATCCCTTTTCTTGTATGGTTCCATTAAAGGTGGCTAACAGAGAAACTTGTGGGAAATTTGGGAAGCAGAAGGGAAGAAGCAGCCTTTGCCCTTTGAAGGCCGTCATGGATGGATGGGGTGATAATCAGACACAGGAGTCGCAGAAGTTCCAGTTTTCTTCACTCTCATCCACTGTGCATTCAACTCTTCTTCCTGACCGCTAGCCCTGCTGACCGATAGCGGCCCCAGGTCCTCTAGACACTTGGCAGACACCAATGCAACAGCCTCCCATCGACTTCTTCACCTCCCTACCTTGGCAGCTGGATGTATATGACTTCACAGACTGGTCAGTGACTCCTCTGGTCTTCCACTCCGCCTCCCAGAACTTCACCTCCCCAGCTCTTCCCATGATTGTGGAAGCTCTAATTCACATAATACATCCCTTATCCCATAACTCATGGTGATTCTGCTTACCTGATTGAACCCCTGACTGGTACACAAGAGCCTTTACAAGGCAGAGCCTTTACAAGACAGCCCAAGAGCAAGGAGCTTACAAAAGCCACCAGAGACTGGAGGTAGTGACGCTTGCCCTTTTGTACCAGGCTAGCAATTCCCCCAGACCACTGGTTCTCAATCTTGACCACAAACTGGACTCTCCTGGAGAACTTTAAAGACAATACTGGTGCCCAGGTGTTACTCCCAGAGAGTCTGATTTAATTGGACTAGAGCACCAAGATTTTTTTTAATATACTTTTTTTATTTTTTTAAATAGATACTTAGATTACATAAATGTTACATAAAAAATATAGGGGATTCCCATATGCCCCACTCCCAACCCTCCCACATTTTCCCACATCAACAGCATCCTTCATTAGTGTGGTACATTTGTTACAACTGATGAACACATTTTGGAGCATTGCCACTAAAGATGGATTATAGTTTACAGTGTAGTTTGCACTCTCTCTCACACAATTTTGTTAAGTTATGAGAAAATATATAATGGCCTGTATCTGTCATTGCAAGGTCATTTAAGACAGTTCCCAAGTCCTGAAAATACTCCCATATTACACCTGTTTTTCCCTCTCCCTCCCCTCAGAACCTCCAGTGGCCACTGCTTCCACATCAATGATAAAAGTTCTTCCATTGCTAGAATCACAAGTCTGTAGGGAATACCAGTAAGTCTACTCTAGTCTATTTTTCATTCCCCAGTCCTGAGGATTCTGGGATGCTGATGTCCCCTCCACGTCTAATTGAGAGGGGGCTTAGATCCCAAGGGGCAGATGGATGGGACTATCGTGCTTGCAGTTGCAGACTCTCTCTGTTCCTTGGGATGGTCGTTGACCATCATCATCTCCTTGTTAGTTGTCCTGGGTGAGTCCAATGAACTGGAGAGTAGATGTTGCAACTCTGTTGAGATTCAGGGCCCAGCTGACACATGGACTGCCAAAAGATTTAAGTCTCTTGGACATACACCTATCAACTCTAGTACTAACTATAGGTTCAAATAGAAGAGTCAGAAGAGCCATGTGTAGGGAAACCACAAATGAGTCCACCTCTGTCACACTGGGGAGAACAAATTCCCAAGTAGGGTGCACTGGCAGAGCATAAAACTCTTCAGCTGTCTGCTCTGCCTGTAGTGTCTGGATGTCTTCAGAGTCCTCAGAAGCCCTGCTATTTGAGGCAATATTTACTTTGGCGGTCAAATGAGATCCTGCTGAGACATGCATAAGCATAACCTCTGACCTCCCAACTCACTTTGAAGTCTCTTAGCCATATAAACTCATTTGTCTTTATGCTTTCCCCCTTTTGGTCAAGATCTTTTTCCAGTTGCATTGCTAGTTGGTGCTTGGTAGTAATCCCTCAGTGCCAAGGAGGCTTATCCCCAGGAGTCATGTCCCATGCTGGGGGGGGAAGTTAATACATTTATATGCTGTGTTTGACTTAGAGAGAGGCCACATTTGAGCAACAAAGAGGCTCTCAGGAGGTAACTCTTAGGCACCCTATAATACTAGGCTAAGTTTCAATTTCAAAAATAAAGGTTCCTAAGTACGTCATCAATATCAAGGGCCCATCAATGGCCCATTCTCCTTCATTAGGCACCGCCCCTGTACTAAGGGGATTCTTGCTGCTCCATTAGAGAATGTGGCAGATATTCTTTCAGTTATTGTGAATCTCCACCCACCATGACAATGCCCCTTGAACACTTGAACACATTTATATGCCCCAGTTGAACTTCTTCCTGTGCATCTACCATCACTGACACCTCACACCAAGGATCCTCCCCTGCCACAATCATAACCCCTGATGCAAAACTTCTTAAAAAATGAAGCCAACAAAATAACCAAATACAATTAATAAGAAAATGAAATAATAATGATAGTTTTAAAAATAACAAATAAAATACAAAAATTTTAATAACAAAAATATGTAAAATTAAAATTTTTTTGACATTATGTCTTTCATTACTATAAGATCTGTTGTCTTGTATGTACAGTGACATTATCTTCCTTTTATTTCCCCCAGTGTCTTTTTTTTTTTTTTCATTTTGTCTTC
>JAQZBX010077246.1:0-14315 GCA_029593785.1 Cabassous unicinctus | reverse complement strand
TTCTGCTTATCTCCCCCTTGCTGTGAGGTCTTGCTGCATCAGCCCACCGCGCCGCGCGGGCCGGCCTGCCCTCACAAGGAGGCCCCGGGAAGCAAACCTGGGGCCTCGCATATGGTAAACGGGAGCTCTATCGATTGAGCCACACCTGCTTCCCATAAGGCTTTTAAAAATATAAATAGAAATATACTACAGAGAAGGAAAAAGAATGGCAGCTTTGTACGGCAGAGGAAGCAAAGAAAGATTAAGAGGTGATGAGTTTGTTTTTTGTTTATTATTATTATTGGAATAATGAAACTGCTCAAAGAATGATTGATGTGATGAATACACAAATATGTGATTACACCGAATGCCATTGATTGTATACTTTGGATGGATTTATGCTTTATTAATATGTATCAATAAAATTGATTTAAAAAAAAAAGTGCACCAGGGAAGCTCCTACAGCTAGCCTATGTATCTGTTTCTAAAGTTCCAAATAATGAACTGATGGTTTTGTTTAAAAATTTTTTTTTCAGTAGATAATTCTGGTAGATTCTACCAAATTATCTCCAAAAATGTGTTAACAATTTTTTCTCCCCTCACATCTTCTTCACCATTAACATTACTGGATTTTGTCGATCTTTAAGATTTTTGTCAATCTGTGTGTGAAAAGTAATATCTCATCATTGTTTTGTATTTCCTTTGTTGCTAGGGAGGTTGAGCATCTTTTCATAGCTCACTGGCCATTTGTTTATCTTCTTCTGTGAATTGCCTATTCATACTTTTTGCTTGTACATAAAGATAAAACATATTTAAAAACAAAAATAAGGGACAGGGATATACCCCAAGGTTCAGGCAGCTTATAGAAAAGTACATAGACACTGCTTTAAATGTGTGAAAACCTCGTTCAACCTTGGTTATAATTTATATTTGAATATTATAATTAAAACTATAATGACTTCTTTTCCTCCAGACTGCAAGGATTTACAAATTAAGTTCAGGAGAGTATGTGTCTGGGTATCTAATATTTTTTTTGGTACCACAATAATAAATTTACAACTGTTCTTGGCTCAGTTTACATTAATGTGAGGAAGTTGAATGGGGTGAGTTAGAAGCTAGTTCAGACCTATGGATCTTGTCTGTTATATCCTCTTCATTAGGCTATGCAATGTATGAGTAAGATTAATGAGTTATGCCTGATGCAGATGTGATGTATGTGGGCAAGGTGCTGACTGAAACTGTTTTAGTCTCATGTTTACCAGGCCAGATGTGAAATGGGGGAGCTGAGCTTCCATAAGCCCTGATATGTCTCTCCTTCACTCAGATGCTATGATTTGCAACTGCGTAATCCCTGTGAGGATTGCAGACGCTTGTCCCTGGGTAACACTGATTACCTTTTTGCTCTGTATCCTGACTTGGTAGATTTCCTTTTGTATCTCTGAGATAAATAGTGTTATATTTACTCACTCAATGTCTGGTCTTTCTGTGAACCTGAACCTACCTGTTGGCATTTGTCAATACTGAGACATGCAACCTCACATTGGATTGGATAAGGTACATGGAAATAGGTACTTTGCTGCTAAAGTGAGAGTGTAAATTGGTAGAACTCCTTTGGGTGTGCAGACAATACATAAAAATTTGGCTGGGACAGTCAAAATCTACACCAGTTGCCTCAATGCAACTATAATTAGCATCCTCAATCACTATAAAAAATTCCAGTTTGTATGATCTGGTCAACCTCCAGAGGGTAATTTGTCAATAGCTATCAGATTTATAATTTCCCATATCCCTTTATCCAGAAATTCTACTTGCAGTACTTTTTCATGCATATATATTCTGACATATATGTAAATTGATGCATGCACAAAGTTATTCATTTGTAATAGCAAAAAGATTGGGAACAACATAAATGTCTGTCAACAGAATACTAATAAAATAAATTCTGATAATCCATACAAAAATACATGGGAGACATTGAAAAAGAATGAGGAAGGTCTTCATTGAGTAAACAGGCATGATCTCAAGATATATTACTAAGTTAAAGTTTAAGACAGCAAGGAAGAGAATCATGCATGGCATGCTACTACTTGTGTAAGAAAGAAATCCATTCATGCACACAAACATATATTTACTTAAAAATCTCTGGAAGAAACAGATAGCATGAGTTGTCTTTGAGGAGGAGAATCAGGTGCCTGGAAGACAGGGGAGTGTGAGAGAATTTTCACCGTTTATGTGTTTACATTTTGAATTGTAATCCATGTGACTGTTCATCTGTTCAAAAGTAAAAAATGAAATAAAAACTATATCTAAATAAAAAATATAAATTAGAAGTAACCAGCAAAGGAACAAAAAATAGAAAAGATAACTTTCAAACCAATGGAAGAAAAAGTGATCTATCTAGTGGAAGACAAAAAGAAGAAATAAACAATTATGAAGTGCAGGAAATATTAAATATGAAATAAAATGGCAGAAATAGGTCCTAATATTACAGTTATTACAATAAATGTAAATGAATTAAACTTACTAATGAAAAAGACAGAAAAGATATGATTATAAACAAGATTGAGAAATATGTTGTCCACAAGATTCAGGCTTAAAATAAAGGGTGCAGAAATGTTGGAAATAAAAACATGTAAAAATGCATATCAGTTAGATTGGCAGATATGAAGCAAAAGAAAATGATTTATTTTAGTTATACTAATAATTGACAAAAAGAATTCAAGGCAAAACATGTAGCATATATTGTTCATACATATATATTAAATTGATTTTTATTATTTTCAGTAGAGATGTTCTATAAAGTCACAATGAACACTAATTTAGTGAATATTGAACCATTGCTCCTATGGGAAATTTGGGTTAGTTTTCTGTGAGGCTCTGTTCACAGCATTTTCATCAAATGATCAATATACAACCTTGTTTTATGTGTGTCTTTGTTTAAAGACACCATATTTACTATATATTGCTAATTCAATAACATTGAACTCTCAGCCAACAGCACTATAACTTATTCCTGAATGAAGCTTATCTATCATATGTATTTTCTCTAAAAGTCACATCCAGCCTTTTTGTACTTAGGAACAATAGACAGTACTTCAGTACTATGCTTGGGGGACATTTTAAATAGCAAAATCACCAACGAAAGAAAACAAAAATGCAAAAAAAACCCCAAAACACATGACACTAAATGTAGCATGAAAAGGACATTTGTTTACAGTTTGAGAGCTGATATAAGAAGGCAGTGCATCACCTTGTTTAATCTCAGCTGGAAACATGAATATTGGGTGACTCAAAATATTTGCCATTCTGTGAATGTGTATAAATGACCCCAAATTGTTGCAAGTATTGATTTTGGGTTACAAATAAATTTTAGTTTAGTTGTGGTGGTAAGGGTAATGTGTCAACTCAGCCAGGTAATGGTGTCCAGTTGTTTGGTCAAGCAAGCACTAGGCTAATTATAATAAAAGGGAATTTCATGGACTTTAATCATTAGTGAGTTGATTGCATATATGGCTGATTACATCTGACACAGGTTAGTATAATAAAAGGAAAGACGGGTCACAGCTGAAAACCCAGAAGACAACCTGGCTGACAGACAACATGGCCAAATGATAACATGGCCAACAGACCACGTGACTGTGAGACCTGAGAGGAAGGCTGCCAGAAAGATCCCACAAGATCCTAGCCATGAGAATCTCATTTGGAATGAGAATCCCATTTGGGGTCAAGAGAAAGCCCCAGATACCTCAAAAGACTTCACCAGAAGATTGTGGGAAGATGGTGATGAACTGACAGGCAGCGCTGAATGCTCTCACAAAAACAATGGAGAAAGAACCCAAAGCTGTCTGGGGGACCTGCTTTGGGGTCAGCAGATGAGGACAGTGCTATACAACGCCCAGGAGGGCAAGGATCAGAGAGATGAAGAAGTTGAAAAGACAAACGTGAGTTACCAAGACCCTGTGGCAGTCAGGAAGGTATCCCCTCCCCCACCCCCAAGATATTAACCTGGGGTAAAACCCCTGTCTCACTGTAGTCCACTGAGAGGGGAATAGATATCTTCCTCCCTGTCAGCTGTTTCAAGGGAAAAGGGAGGGGAGGTTGGGGTGCTTTTCTTCAGTGAATTCGGCCAGCAGAGCATGCTTTGAATCTCCTATCTGGAGATTCAACACAGGAACACAGGAAAGCCTAGACTGAAATACCTCCATGGAAAGGTGTGTTGACTAGCACCATCTGCTGGCCTGTTTGGAAACTACATGGACAAAAACTGCTCGTGCTCTCTGTATCCAACCCCTTGGAGAAAATCTGTGCCCCATAGTGAGTCCCTGGCCTGATTTTGAAAATTTAAACTGGGCAATTTTAAAGACTGAGAATAAGTTGAACCAAATATCAAAGAAGAGCTATGGGGGAAAAAAACAATAGGCAAGAGAGAAATTAGCCATCAGAGTAAATACACTAACATATTCAGATGCCTAGACATCAGCAAAAAATTACAAGCCATACGAGGAAACAGGAAGAGATGGCCCAGACAGAAGAACAAACCAAACATCCTAAGATACAGGATTTAATACAATTAATTAGTGATAATCACACAACTCTCCTAAATCACTTCAAAGAATTTAAAGAAAATATGACTAAAGAAATAAAGGATATCAAGAAGACACTGATAGAGCATAAAGAACAATTTGAAAACCTGCAAAGAAAAGTAACAGACCTTATGGGAATGAAAGACACAATGGGTAAGATTAAAAATACATTAGGGGCACATAAGAGCAGATTTGACTTGCTTGAAGACAAAATTAGTGATTTCGAGGACAGAACATCTGAACTGGTAAAGACAGGAGAACAGAAAGAGAAGAGAATGGGAAAAATGGAATGGATTCTCAGGGAATTGAATGGCAATGCAAAATGCACAAACATTCGCGTTATTGGTGTCCCAGAAAGAGAAGAGAATGGAAAAAAGGCAGAAAGAATATTTGAAGAAATAATGACTGAGAACTTCCCAACCCTTATGAAGGACATAAATATCAATATCCAAGAAGAACAAACAGGATAAATCTGAATAGACCTACACCGAGACATCTACTATTCAGAATGACAAATGTCAAAGATAAGGAGAGGATTCTGAAAGCAGCAAGAGAAAAGCAAAGCATCACTTACAAGGGAAACTCTAAGATTAAGTGCAGACCTCTCATCAGAAACCACGGAGGAGAGAAGAAAGTGGTATGATGTATTTAAGGTACTGAAAGAGGAAAACTGCCAGCCAAGAATCCTGTATCCAGCAAAGCTGTGCTTCAAAAATGAGGGTGAGTTCAAAGTCTTCACAGACAAACAAAAACTGATACAATATGTTACCAAAAGACCAGCTTTGCAAGAGATAGTAAAGAGGGTGCTGCAGCCTGAAAGGAAAAAACAAGGGTGAGAGATTTGGAGAAGAGTTTACCAAAGCCCAATGAAGGAAAATGCATAGCATGAATTATTTGAATCAGTCTTTTTTTGATTATCATTTAAAGTTTTAGACACAGGAACATTTATTCTGGAGAAACAGGGAAAAGCACCTGTTTGTAAGATAAGCCTTTCAGATGATGCATATAAATCTAAATGGTAGCATTATTGTATAGTGTTTGGACTATGCTTTGATAAGTTATGGTTTATACTTAAGATTAGAATTCTGATCATGTTTTTGATGTATAAATGTAATTTAATCCAAATATATGGATGGATACATTTTAAAGACACAACTTGAAAAGCAAATTCTTGAATAGAAAATAACTTGGTCAGTGTTATTAAAATGTGGACTCATTGTTTTATGATAAAGGAAATAAGTGATTGCTTTCTCTCCTAGAAATATACTACTGTTAATATTCAGCCACCCATGGTTCATGCTTCAGACCATGTATGTTTCTCATTTTCTTGTTTCTTAATAAACTCTTTACTCCCTTGCATACTCTATGGTGTGTCCTTAAATTCTTTTGTACAGCATAAGCCAAGAAACTAGAAGCCCAGAAACCAGAACCATCCAGTAACATTATTTGGCAAGCCAAGCCAGGATACACAAGAGGCAAGTAATGCTCCCCGACCCCCGCTGGAGACTGGTGAGTTTTAATTAAGACTTGTCTGTGCCCTCTTTTGTTTTATTAGCAAGGCCCTGACATTACCTCCAGGGCCCTGGAGGCTGTTTGCCTTTAAGCTGCAGAACAGTCTCTGCTTTTTTCATGTGCCCCTTAATGTCAGGTTTAACTTCAGAACTTGGTCCCTGGGAGTGGAGTGAGCATGGACCAAGCTCACTCATGACTATCTCCTAAGACTTCTGCAAAGTAGGCAATAAAAAGGTCCCTAGCCAGCTCCTTTCCTAGTGGGAAATCCCAGTTTGGAAGCCAAGGTCTGGGAACTGGACCCAGACATCTCTAAGACCTCTAAGGCTCTAGGGATGCCCAGAGACATAAGGCTCTTGATCCCCAGAATGTGGGGACAGTGAGCAGGGTTTGCTCCTGACCTTCAGGATGTTGGCTCAGTGAGCAATCCGTTTAATCAGGTCTAGCGGTGGGACGCCACCCAGACTGACAAACACGTTTATCATCCCTTAGGATAATGGGCGGCTTCCAATTGGGACAACCTGCCTACGGATAGTCTAACAAGGAAGTATGGCCAAGTGTCTGCAGTATGGCCGAGTGTGGTCTCTGCATTGGACCCTGGATTCCAGTTAAACCTGTGTAAAAGAGAAGGAGAGGACAGACAGATGCAAGGGCCAGAGACCATGTGGTAATGTCTCCTTAAAGGAATGAGGAAATGTACTACCAAACCAGTCAGTTTTAAATAAGCTCAGGGAAATTACTCAGAGGCAGAACCTAGAAACCCAGCCTTATTTCAAAAAAAGTTGGTAGAGGCAATAAAAATACCCTCTTGGTACATCCTAACTCTAGAGAAGGACAAATCCTCCTTGGAGTTCCAGTCAGCCTGAGATATCTGTAGAAAGCTGCAGAAACTTTCCCTGGGCCACCAAACTTCCATTAACTCCCTTTTAGAAACAGCGTTCTCAGTTTTCAACAATCAAGACCATGCTGCTAAGATGTAAAAGGTAAGGAGTGGTGGGCACAGGCTCACCTTTTAACTGCCACCATTAGAGGCATGGTCACCTCAGGGTTACCGGAATCCAGGCTCCATGTCAGCAGGAACCTGGCCCTCAGCTGCCTTGCCCCAGGGAAGGACGGAAGGGGCCTGAAGCCATGCGTGAACCATCAACCTGAGGAGCCCCAGGTGACCCTTGTTGTGGCAGGTAAGATTGTTAATTTCTTAATTAACATGGGAGCCAATTACTCGGTCCTAGCTGGCATTCCAGAAATCTCTAACCTTGGTTGTGCCTAATGAGGCGAGTGAACGGGGAATCACCATCTAGGCCATTTACGAAACCTCTCCCCTGTAGAATAAGGAACCTCCTCATATGCCATCAATTAAGATTAAAAAGTTCCTGGCTATTCCTAGCTCCCTGCCTATTCCCTTGTAATATCAGGATGGTAATATCAAATTAACAAATGAAAATTCTTAAAAGACCTCTCTTCAAATTGTTAAAAATTAAATATGCAGTTATATGTGAATGAATATTCCTGGAGCCCAAATTCGGCAAAGCAGGATGGAAAGGTCATATGGAAACCTGAATATAGAAACTATTTAGAAAGGCAAAAAGATTTTCCTGAGCTCTTTCACCTACCCAGCCCTCAGGACTTTCTCTTTGCAAGAGCTATGAGGGAAGGGCTACGTGTGGCAGATTAAAACTCTATCTTCTAGGCCTGGGAATTAAGAATCATAGTTTATCCTGTAATTCTCCAATTTAAACCTTTTGACAGCCTTAAAATAAGGGTGATTAATAATCCTATTACCAAATTTCAGTAAGTAAATGTAGCAGTTTGATATTATTGATGAATTCCAAAAAGGAATATTGGATTATGTTTGTAAACTGGTCTTTTCCTCTGGGCATATTAGAGTGTATTGGTAAAGAGGTTTTACTTTTACTTGATTAAATAATGATTAAGGCTTTGATTGGGCCACATCAGTAGGACGTTGAGTCCCCACTCCCCTTGGTGGGTGGGGACTCACAGAGAAACCTCACTGCAGAGAAGGAAGTTTGGAGTTTTCAGCTGGAGCCTGGGAAGTAAACACACAGGAAAAGAACACAGAGGAATAGAGATGGCTCCTTAGCCACAGCAGAAGTCCCGGGAAAAAAGACAGAGCCATTCGCCTGATAGTCTATAGCTGGCCTTGTGGAGCGAGCATAGCAGCTGAGCCAGGAGAGAAATGGAGCCCCTGGAAGAGAGGAACCCAAGAAACCTGAACCCTTGGCAGACTTCGGCAGCCATCTTGCCCCAACACGTGGCAATAGACGTTGGTGAGGGAAGTAACTTATGCTTTATGACCAGGTAACTGTAAGCTTCTACCCCAAATAAATACCCTTTAATAAAAGCCAACAGATTTCTGGTATTTTTCATCAGCACTCCTTTGGCTGACTGATACAGTAAAGGAAAACTCCTTGAAAGCTATAGAAAGGTCTTTTCTAAATTATAATTAAAACAAATTAAACAATTGTAATATATTCCAGAACCTAGCAGTCAGTATGCTTTTACGATTACTCACAGTTTGTTTCAATTTTATTTAATTTGGATATTATCTCCCTAGGTTTATAGATTACCAATTAAATAAATTAGCATTACATGTATTAAATCTTTAAGGTGCTAAAAATTGTAAGTTCATGTTTAATGAAATTAAGATAAAGGTATGCAACTGGAAAAAGACCTTGACCAAAAAGGGGAAGGGGTAAAGACAAATGAGTTTATATGGCTAAGAAACTTCAAAGTGAGTCAGGAGGTCATTCCAGAGGTTACACTTATGCAAGTCTCAGCAGGATCTCATTGACTGCCACAGTAAAAATTGCCTCAAATAGCAGGGCTCCTGAGGGCTCTGGAGATGTCCAGACACTATAGGCAGGGCTGACAACTCAGGAGTTTGGTACCTTGTCAGTGGGCCCTACTTTGGAATATATGCTCCCCAGTGTGACAGAGTTGGATTCAGTTGTGGTTTCCCTACACATGGTTCTTCTGCCCCTTCTATTTGATCCTATATTTAGTACTACAGTTGATAGGTTTTTGTCCAAGAGACTTAAATCTTTGGGCTTTCCATATCCTTTTGGACCCTGAGTCTCAACAAAGTTGCAACACCTACCCTCCAGATCATTGGACTCACCCAGGACAACAAACAAGTAAATGATGATGGATAACAACCATCCTGAGTAACAGAGAGAGTCTACAACTTCAAGCAAGATAGTCCCATCCATCTGCCGCATGAGATCTAAGCCCCCTCTCAATTAGAGGCAGAGTGGACATCACCATCCCAGAATCCCCAGGATTGGGGGATGAACAATGGACTAGAGTAGACTTATTGCTGTTGTACTATAGACTTATTGTTATTCTAGCACTGGAAGCACTTTTATCGTTGATGTGGAGGCAGTGGCCACTGGCGGTTTTGAATAGAGAGAGAGGGAAAATTAGATGTAATATGGAGGCATTTTTGGGACATTGGAATTGTCCTGAATGATGTTGCAATGACAGATACAGGCCATTATATATCTTGTCATAACTTACAAAATTGTGCAAGAGAGAGATTAAACTATAATGTAAATTATAATCCACACTTAGTGGCAATGCTCCAATATGTGTCCATCAATTGTAACAAATGTACCACACTATGAAGGATGTTGTTGGTGTAGGGAAGTATGGGAGGGGTAGAGAGTGGGACATATGGGAATCCCCTATATTTTTTATGTAACATTTATGTAACTTAAGTATCTTTAAAATAAAAAAATATGAATAAAAAACATAAAGGTAAATTTCATTGGCTGCTAACTGTAATTCAATAAGCTTACTTAAAGGTAAAGTAACTAGTCTATGTGGTTATGGTTAATTATAAGAAGTTTGTAAACACATTGTCTAAACTGAGCATTTAAATGGCCAATTCCAGAAAGTCGTTATTAATTAGAAACCTAAATTGATATTAATAACAAAAAGTAACTTCATAACAGGGAAACCTGTCAGAGGCCACCTCAATATGCATATTAAAGTGGTGGTAAGGAAAGATAATCTTGATTCCATTGGGAATCTTAGATTTTCATAAAATAATTGAGAAAGTAGTTTTCCCTGTACTGCTAAAGTAAAATACCTGTTAATTAACATAATCATGGTAAAGGTGTAGAAGTGCAAAGCAAAGTACTGAAATAGTTAAGTCCATTTAATATGTTATACATTGAATTGGAAGTGTTTAGAAAGTGTATGAAAAGTAAGAGATAGATTTCAATATCGTTAGACTCTCTTGTGCATTCAAACCAGGCATTCAGTACACTTTATGGTGCCTCTCCATTTGAGTTATTGGCTAGGCTGGTCCTTAAGACCCCTAAAACAATAAAGTATCTACCATAGCTCTGGACATGCTCCTGAAGTGGATGGAGAGAATGTTGCAGTTTCAGACTCCTGCAGCAGCCAGCAATGGCTCGATAAGGCCAGACGTACAATGGACATTGCCTCCAGACTGGTTCTGTTTCATAGTGCTGAAGGGCACTATGCACCAGGCTGGTGAAATACTGGAGCCTACCTTCCTACCTTCTTTCCAGGGTCAACTGTGCTGCAGCATGCTGGCTGTGTGAAGGACATACCATGTGGAACATTAATTACCAGAGTAATGTGAGTAGAACTTAAGCAAACACATAATCCCATGGAGAGATAACATGTATGGTATTGCAAACCTGGAGCTTAGATCTATTAACTGCAGCTCAAAGAGGAACTTATACATTGATTAGTATTAATTACTATACTTACATTCTTGATTGTATTAGTCAGCCAAAGGGGTGCTGATGCAAAATACCGGAAATCGGTTGGTTTTTATAAAAGGTATTTATTTGGGGTAGAAGTCCACAGTTACCAGGCCATAAAGAATAAGTTTCTTCCCTCACCAAAGTCCATTGCCACGTGTTGGAGCAAGACAGCTGCCGACGTTTGCCAGGGTTCAGGCTTCTTGGGTTCCTCTCTTCCCAGGGCTCTGTTTCTCTCTGGGCTCAACTCCTCTGTTTTCTCCACAAGGTCGGCTGTGGACTATGAGGTTCTCTAGGCTTAGCCTCTCTCCACAAGGCCAGTTGTAGACTCTCAGGTGAATGACTCATGTCTTTTCCCTGGGCCTTCTCTCCTTCCTCACGACCAAGCTCTCCTACTTCCCGGGACTCCAGCTCAAGACTCCAACATCAGAACTACTACAACTCTGTCCTTTCCCATGCCTTTTATATTTGATTCCCCACCCACCAAGGGGTGGGGCTCAATGTCCTACTGAAGTGGCCCAGACAATGCCTTAATTATAACTTAATCATGCCCAGATTAACAGACCAGTTTACAAGCATAATCTAATATCTATTTTTGGAATTCATAACTATATCAAACTGCCAAACTGCTACACTGATGAATATAATATCTCTTCTATTCTAGATCATATGCAGAAGGATATTAAACATGCTAGAAAGGATGTTGAACATGCTAGAAGTCGTGGTAAATTTAATTCATTTTCTAAGTAGTTAAAGAACATGCCTATAAGCCAAGGGAATGGCCTTCTTAAGTACTGTCTTTATTTTGCTTGCCATATGCTTGTCTTGTTGTTGCCTATACTGTCTTTGTGAGAGTATGGGCAACACCAAGACTTCCTCCTAGCTGTCCTAAACATAACCACCACTGTGGGAACTGGGGTCTGCAATTTATACCAAACCCAGCAGGCCTACCACAATCTCTCCCTAGAGTTAACCAACAGCATAAAAGAACTCAAGTAACAATGCTGTTTCCCATAACTTTGGGAGGATGCAGCCTCTGAAGGCACCTGGCCTTTCTCACTCTTGTGGTCTAGTATGTCATGGCTGGCCCCCTTTTTGGGCCCACTTACCACCATATTCTTTATCCTTTTAGTGGGACAATGTATCTTAAATTCTAATTAAGTTTACTTCTTACAGAATCAATGCATTACTAGTTATGCAAGGATTTCATACAGTCTAATCAGGGTGACAGACCTGTCTTCCCTCAACTGCAATAGAGTGGCCAGAGGGTTTTACACCTTGTCAGGAAGGGCCTAGTCCCCCTAACCAGCAGGAAGTAGCTACAGAAGAGTGACGATCACCCTTCAGCGCCACCTTAAGAATAAGGATTGTAAACTCTCTGAAGGGGGCATTGAGGCAGGTTAGTTTAGGGAAAGGGAAGACTTGAGTCACAGCTGAAGACTCAGCAGACAACGTGGCCAACAGACCATATGGCTGTGAGACCCTTCCCAGAAACCCGAGAGGAAGGCTGCTGGAAAGATCCCATGAGACCTTGGCCATGAGAATCTCATTTGGAATGAGAATCTCATTTGGAATGAGAATCTCATTTGGAATGAGGATCCCATTTGGAATGAGAATCCTGTTCAGGGTCAAGGCCCAGATACCCTCAAAAGGCCTCAGCATTGGCCCCCTGAAAACTGACAGGTGGGGCAACGAATCAGAACAGCAAACAGTTGGGGCCCCTCCCCCAACATTATGAAGTGGGAGGAGGAAAGACTTTAAAAAGCCCTCATTAAGCCCTCATTCTGCAGCACACCCACAGTCCATGCTTCGGACCATGTAATTTTCTCGTTTTCTTGTTTCTTAACAAACTTTTTACTCCCTTGTATACCCTACGGCATGTCCTTAAATTTTTTTATGTGACATAAGCTGTAGCAGTTTGGCAGTTTGATATAGTTATGAATTCCAAAAATAGATATTGGATTATGCTTGTAAACTGGTCTGTTCATCTGGGCATGATTAAGTTATGATTAGGGCTTTGATTGGGCCATGTCAGTAGGGTGTTGAGCCCCACCTCTTGGTGGGGGGGGGTCTCAAAGGTAAAAGACCATGGCAAAGGACAGAGTTGGAGTTTTTTGATGTTGGAGTTCTGATGCTGAGTTTTAATGCTGGAGCCCGGGGAAGCAAGCACACAGAAGAGCTTGGTCGTGAGAAAGGAGAGAAGGCCCCAGGAAAAGAGACGAGCCCTTCACCTGACAGTTCACAGCTGGCCTTGTGGAGAGAGGCAAAGCCTAGACAGCCTTATAGTCTACAGCTGACCTTGTGGAGGAACCAGAGGAGCTAGGTCCAGAGAGAAACAGAGCCTTGGGAAGAGAGGAACCCAAGAAGCCTGAACTCTGGCAAATGTCAGCAGCTGCCTTGCTCCAACACATAGCAATAGACTTTGGTGAGGGAAGAAACTTATGCTTTATGGCCCAGTAACTATAAGCTTCTACCCCAAATAAATACCCTTTATAAAAACCAACCGATTTCTGGTATTTTGTATCAGTACCACTTTTGGCTGACTAATACATAAGCCAAGAACCTAGAAGTCCAGAAACCAGAGTCATCTGGTAATGCATCTACAATCAATTGAGACTGCCACTCATCCAAGCAGTTGAAGACCTTTAAAGTAGAAGTGATTTCAGCACTCAGAGAGAGAGTTCCCATCTCTACTTCAGACAGCCCGTGTCTTCTGGGGAACTCATCAAGGACCTTCATTGGAGTCCCTGGCTTGCAGCCTGCCCTACAGAATTTGGACTTACACATCCCCAAGAGTTGCATGAAACACTTTTATAAAATCTCATACTATTTACAGTATCTCCTGTCAGTTCTGTTTCCTTAGAGAACCCTGACTAATACAGCTTCATACCAAGATTTTAGTTTGCCAATGGGCTGCTGATGCAAAGTACCAGAAATGGGTTGGCTTTTATAAAGGGGATTTATTTGGGGTAAAAGCTTACAGTTCCAAGACTGTGAAAGCCCAAACCAAGGCACCATAAGAAGTGCTTTCTCACCAAAGTTAGCTACTGTTGATTCTGTTGTCCAGTCACGTGGCAAAGCAAGATGGCTACTGGCCTCTGCCAAGATCTCAGCCTTCCCCTCTGGGGATCACTATCTCCTCTTGAGCTGCTCTGTGGGCCTGGCCTCTTGGGGCCTTCATACTTAAGCCATCCTCTAGTCCTCTCTCATAGGCAGGATCAAATATGGCAGCTTCCTTTTCCTGTGTCTGTGTGTCTCTCTCTGTGTCTCCATTTTTCTCAGACCCAGCAAGAGGGCAGAGACTCAACCTGAGTCAAGCCTCACTGACATGGTCCAATTAAAGGCCCTAAATCAATCTTATCAAGTAATCTAATCAAAGGACCCTCAATCAAATTTAATGCAAAGAGTATCACACCCACAGGAATAGATTAGTTTAAAAACATAATCTTTCTCTTTTTGAGATTCATAAAATAATTTCAAACTGCCA
>JAQZBX010077245.1:0-14304 GCA_029593785.1 Cabassous unicinctus | reverse complement strand
GTGAAGGACTTGTAAGTAAAAAACTATAAGGATCCAAGATGGCAGAGCAGGGAACAGCAGGCTGTACTACTACTCCAGAAACTGAAGGAAGGCAGGGAGTCTTTCATGGCAGAAGGAATCCATGAGACTGTGGGGGCAATCAGTTTGGGCCGCTAGAGAAGTGAGACCCAGTCAGCTGAGGAAGAGGGATATTGTGGGAGATGGGGCAGGCAAGCCAGTACAGAGCCTGCTGATTGGGAGAGGGAAGCTGGGAAGTGACTGGGCTGGCACACCAGTGCTTAGCTGACTCCAAGAGTGAGGAAAGCCACTGAGTAGCCAGGTATGCATCTGAGTGCCCTGCAGTCTCTCGTGTAGGGTGGTAGCTGCAGGACAATCCTGTGTTAGGATGTGCACCTATCTTGCTTAGGGGCAGAGAGGTGTAGGGGGTGTGAGATAGGGTGGTCAGACCAGATCTCACCTGGTTCCTTGGCAAAGGAGAGAAACAAGCCTGTGCTGAAGGAACTCCAGGGAGAGGGTTGGAGGTAGCTGATGAGGGGTGTAGTCACATCCTTTCTCACTGGGAGAGAGAGAAAATGGGAAAATGAGGGTTTGGGCTGAAAGGCACCCAACCACATGGGTGAGGTAGAAACCTGAAGAGTTAACCAATGGACTGGCAGGTACCCAACCAGATGAGGGAATGGGGAGCCAGGATAGGCAGCAGGTGAGCTTTCAGATGCCAAAAGGTCTGGAGGAGAAAGAATCCAGACAGTGATCTAGCAGGTTGTCAGGTACCAAGCCAACTCCCTAGAGGAGGGAGGCCTGCAAGATAAGCAGCATCATGATGGGAAACTTATATTAACATTTTTCAGTTTTTTAAATTTTCTTATTTTATTTTTCATTTTATTTTATTTTTCTTTATATCTGGGTACATTACATGTTGAGGTCAGGCCACAGTTGATTGATTAGTGAACACTGGAAGACTGGAAGGTTTGCTAGTCATCTGAGAAGGAGGCCTGTTTATTCTTTGTGTTTTTTACCTTATTTTTTCTTCTTTTCGTTTTCTACTTATTTCTTTAATTCACTTCTTCTTTCAATTTTTCTCCCTTTGTTTTGTTTTTTGATGTTGCACTATATCTGGTTTAGTCTTCTTTTTCTTTCTGCGCTTCTCATCTTTCTAGTATTTTATTATATTTAATTTTATTATTGCCAGTTCCTTTTAAAAATCAACTCCCTTATTCTTATTCCTTTTTAGTTTTTTATCGTATTTCACTCACTACTTTGTAATTTCCTGTCTGTTATGTTTCATTTTCTTTTCTGTTTTCAAATTTTTCTTTTTCTCTTTTTTTTCTTTCCTTTTTGGAGACCTAATATTTCTTGGGAAATACAGACAACCACAAAAACATAAAATAAGCTGAGCCAAGCATCAAAAAAATATTTAACCCCCCAAAAATGAAATAAATCCTTAGAATAGAAAGAGAAGATAAACCACTGAATAAACATATCAAGACAAACTTATGCCTAGACACCAACAAAATATTACAAGCCATATTAAGAAACAGCTAGACTTGGCCCAGTCTAATTAAAAAAAAATAAAAAGAAGGAGGAGACACACACAAAAAAACATCAACTAACTAAGGATGTTAAAATAAATATCATGAATCAACTTAAAATCGTGAAAGGAACAGATAAATGATATTAAGAAGAGAATAGGGGAAAATACAGAAGAAATTGTAAACATACTAAAGAGAAAACAGATCTGATGGTGATGAAAAGCACAATGCAAGAAATGGAATATATGCTGGAAGCACAAAGCAGCAGATTTGAACAGGCAGTAGAAAAATTAGGGATCTTGAAATAGAGCATCTGAAAGCACGCAGATAGTAGAACACGTAGATTAAAAA
Organism: Cabassous unicinctus; assembly: GCA_029593785.1. Lineage (NCBI taxonomy): Eukaryota > Metazoa > Chordata > Mammalia > Cingulata > Chlamyphoridae > Cabassous > Cabassous unicinctus. Next base: position 12,424 of record JAQZBX010077245.1, on the reverse strand, counting down.
TAGAAAAAATCAGCAGGGACTCAGGACATTGAATGATTACATGCAACACACAAACATTTGCATTATAGGCTTCCCAGAGAGAGAAGAGAAGTGAAAGTGGGCAGAAGGATTATTGGAGGAAGTAATGGCCAAATATTTCCGAACTTTTAAGTGGGACATGAATGTACATGTCCAGGAAGTGCAGCATATTCCAAACAGAAAAAATGTAACAGCCCTACCCCAAGAAACATACATATCAGATTGTCAAATTCTCAAGACATAGGAATTCTGAAAGCAGCAAGAGAAAAAATATCCATCACATAAAGGGAATCGGAATAAGATTAAGTGATTATTTCTTATCTGAAAACAGAGAGGTAGTACAGCAGTTGTATGGCACATTTAAGGTGCTAAAAGAAAATTAATACTTCCAACAAAGAATTCTGTATCCAGCAAGACTAGCATTCAAAATGAGGGTGAGTTCAAAATATTCACAGATAAAGAGGAATTGAGACAATTAGTCAATAATTGTATTTCCTTTCAAGAAATACTAAAGGGAGCTTTGCATATTAAAAGGAAAAAACAAAAAACAAGTGAGAGAAAGTTTCAGGAGAATGAAGAAAGGAATACTATTAATAAGAGCAACTAAAATGATAAAAAAGAAATAAAAACAAAATATATCTTATATCAACCTAAAAAAATGGCTAATGTAGGTACTACCTTGATAGCAATAACATTGAATGTTAATGGAGTAAACTCTCCAATCCAAAGACACATAATGGCAGAATGGTTGAGGGAATGACTCTTCTTTATGCTGCCTACAAGAAACTACCATAGACCCAGGGATGCAGGGAGATTGCAAGTGAAATGTTGAAAAATGATTTTATATGCAAACAGTAAAAAAAAAAATTATAGGAGTAGCTATACAAATATTGGGGAAAATAGACCTTAAATGAAAAACTGTTTTCAGAGACAAAGAAGGATATTGTATTTTGATAAAAGTGGAAATCTCTCAAGAAGAAAGAACAATCATAAATATTTATATACTTAATGAGTGCTTCCCAAAATACATGAGGAAAACAATGGTAAAACTAAGGAAAGAAACAGATGTCTCATCTGTCATAGTGGGCAACTTTACACCATTATCATGATTAGACAGAAAATCTTGATATAGATTTAATAAAAAAACAGAAACCCCATATAATGGTAGAAGAACTAGACCTATTAGACATATACAAAACATACCACCCAAATACAGCAGGATATACATTCTTCTCAAGTGCACATGGATCATTCTCCAAGAAAGATCAAATGCTAGGTCACAGAAAAAGTCTCAATGAATTAAGAAAGATTGAAATTATACAAAGTAATATCTCTGATCACAACGGAATGAGGTGGGAAAATAATAAGGGGCAGCAAACAAGAATCAGCACAAATATATTGAAGTAAAACAACATACTCTTAAACAATCAGTGGATCAGGAAGAAATTGCAAAAATAATTAGCAACTACCTTGAAATAAATGAAAATAAGAACACAACATATCAAAACTTATAGGATGAAGCTAAAGAAGTGCTGAGAGGGAAATTTATAGCCATATTTGCCTAACTTTTAAAAAAGAAGAAAGCTAAAATCAAAGATCTAAAAGCACACATGGAGGAACTAGAAAATAAATCAAGTAAATGGATGGAAATAACAAAGATTTGAGCAGAACTAAAGGAAATTGAGAATTTATAAAACACTCAATAAAATTCATAAAAATAAAAGCTGGTTCTTTAATGATAGTAATAAAATTGTCAAACCCTTAGCAAGACTGACAAAGAAGAAAAGAGAGAAGTTACAAATAAATGAAATAAAAATCAAGGGGATATTACTATGATCCATAGAAATAAAGAGTATAATATGATGATACTTCCAACAACATATCAATCAAATTATATAGCATGATGAAGTGGGTTTTATCCCATGTGTGCCAGGATGTTTCAACATAGGAAAATCAAAAAATCTAATGCACCACATTAACAAATTAAAGGAAAAAAAATCACTCAATCATCGCTATTGAAGCACAAAAAGCATTCAACGATATAGAGCATTCTTTCTTGATAAAAACAATTTGAAATATAGGATTGGAAGTAAATTTCCTCAACATAATAAATGGTATATATGGAAAAATCCACAGTTAATATACTCAATGGTGAAAGGTAAATAGTTTACTTCTAAGATCTGGAACACGACAAGGATGCCCAATGTCACTACACTTATTTAACATTATGTTAAAAATACTTGCTGTAACACTTAAGCAAGAAAGAGAAATAAAAGGATTGATAATTGGAAAGGAAGAAATAAAACTTCCACTATTGGCAGATGACATGATTATATATGCATAAACCCATGAATGATCTACAATAAAACTTCTAGAGCCGATAAACTAATTCAGTATAGTGGCAAGATATAAGATCAACATGCAAAAATCAGGAACATTTCTGTACACTAATAATGAGAAATTTGTGAAGGAAATCAAGAAAGAAATTCCATTTACAATAGCAACTAAAAGAATCAAATATCTAGGAATAAAATGAAATAAGTATGCAGAAATAAGTTTTCAGTCCAAAGAAAACTACAAAATATTGTTCAAGAACATCAAAGAAGGTCTAAATAAATGGAAGACTATTCCATGTTCATGGATTGGAAGACTAAATATCATTAAGATCTCTATCCTACACTAATTGATTTACAGATTTAACACAGTGCCAATAAAAATTGCAACAGCATTTTTTGCTGAACTGGAAAAGCCAATTGTGAAATTTGTTTTGAAATTAAGGGGCCATGAATAGCCAAAAATATTAAAAGGAAAAACAAAACTGGAGGAATCATGCTACCTGACATTAAATATACTACAAAGCTATAGAGCTCAAATCTGCATGGTATTAGAACAAGGATAGACATACTGACCAATGGATCATACCTGAGAGTTCTGATATTCAACCATGCATGTAAGTCCAACCAATATTCAACAAAAGCACCAGGCCCACTCAACTGGGACAGAATAGCTACTTCAACAATTAGTGGTGGGAACACTGGATATCCCTATCCAAAAGAATGAGGGAGGATCATTTTCTCACACCCTATACAAAAATTAACTCAGGATGAATGAAAGACCTAAATATAAGTGCCAAGACCATAAAGCTCTTAGAAGATAATGTAGAGAAGCATCTATGATATCAATTAGTAGGAAATGATTTCATTTCCTACAAAAGAAAAAAAATACATAAATGGGACCTCCTCAAAATTAAATATTTTGTGCTTCAAAGAAGTTTGTCAAGAAAGCAAAAATGCAGCCTACTCAATTTGAGAAAATATTTGGGAACCATTTATCCAAAAGGGACTAATATCCATTATATGTAAATAAATCTATCATCACAATAAGTTGTGTTATCTTTTATGTACAGTGACAATTTCTTCTGTGTGTTCCTTCAGTGTTTTATTTATTTTTGCTTTATTTTCAAAGAAGCTTTAGGTTACAGAAAAGTCACATAGAAAATATAGGAGATCCCCCTACACCCCACCCATTCCCATTCTCATATTTTCCACTATTGATAACATCTTACATGATTATGGTACATTTGTTATAATTGATGAATGAAAACAGAAACATTGCTACTAATCATGGTCAATGTTTTACATTATGGTTTATATTTGCACCATACAGTTTTACAGGTTTTGACAAGATTTACAATGGCTTGCATTCATCATTGCAAGATCATGCAGAACAATTCCAATGCCCTAAAAATGTCCTATGCTCCATCTATTCTATCCTTCCCTCTCCCTCCCTGGTAACATATGGTAATCAGCAAATTTCAATTTTTCAAGAATAAGGTTCATAGTTACATGCAATAATATTGAGGGCTTGATATTGATCTATTGTCCTTTATTAGGCACTGCTTATTTTCTCAAGAGATACTTGCCCTCTAATTGAAAACATAGCAGGATTCCTGAGAATGAAGATGATGTTAATGCGGAAAACTCTAGGATGGGGTGGGGATAGAGTATATGGGGAAAAAAACTATATTTTCAACACATCATTTATGTAATATAAAGTTTCATTAAAAATTAAAATTAAAATTAAGGAAATCTCACATCTCAAAATATTAAAAGTCAAACAACTCATTAAAATAAGGGCAAGATATTTGAATACATACCTTTTCCAAAGTAGAAATAGAACTTGATAATAAATACATTAAAAGATGCTCAACATCACTAGCTATTAAAGAAATGCAAATAAAAACTAGAAGGAGATATCATCTTACAAATATTAGACAGGCTGCTATTTAAAACAAAAAAAACCGAAAACTACATATTGGAGAAGATGTGGAGAAATGGGAACACTTATCCACTACTAGTTAGAATAAAAAATGGTGCAACCATTGTAGTGGATGGCATGGTGGTTCCTTAGGAATCTAAGTATGGAATTGACATATGATCAAGTAATTCCACTACTACGCATGTACCCAGAAAAATGGAAACTAAAGCCATAAACAAATATATGCACAGCAATGTTCATAGTGGTATTATTCACTACTGCCAATTGTTGGAAGCAATCCAAGAGTTGAAAAACACATGAATGGATAATCAAAATGTGATATATACATATAGTGGAATATCACTCAGCAATAAGATGGAATGAAGTATTGACACATGCGACAAAATGGTGAATCTTGAAGACCTTAAGTTGAGTGAAGTAAGCCAGTCACTGAAGGACAAATATGGCATGACCTCACTGATATGAACTAAGTATGCTGAGCAAACTCACAGAAATATAGTCTGGATAATAGATTACCAAGAGATAGAAAGGTAGTAGAGAGTGGGGAGCCAATGCTCAATCTGGGAAGAACCTGTGGTTAGGTGGGAGGGGTTAATTTTGCAATGGATGGGGATAATGGTGTTGTAACTATGTGAGTGGGGTCCACACTGCTAGAGTGTGGGATAAAGTAGGGTTTGTGCATGGTTTGGGCTATCCATGGAACTGGTGGAGGAAGGGCTGGAAGAAAGAACAGGTGAACTCATGATATGGAGGCGTGTGATTGAAAATACAATTGTGGGAAAGCTGTTTTAGCAAATATGGCATGGGAGGGACACTGGTGCAGGGTGTTCATGGTGGGGGAATTTGTGGGAAAGGGTGAAACTGGGGCATGCTTACAAGGAATATCAATGTGTTTATCTTGACATAGGGTGTTATCTCAGTGGGGGTAGATCCACACAAAGAACAACAAAGTATTAAGTTCCCATTCTGAGAAGTCCTCCTATGTTCTCACATAGTGTGGCAAGGTCTCTCAAATACATAGGCAATGCCTAATAAAAGAAAACAGAATAAAATGCCAAGCCCCCATTATTAATGCATGTAAGAAGGTTTAAGAATAAGAACCTTATTCTTGTAAAATTGAAACTTAGTTTAATAATAATTATTGCCTAAGAATGACCTCCTGAAAGCATCCTTATTACGCAAAGTGGCCTCTTTCTAAGCCAAACTCAGCAAATGAATGCACTTCCTTCCCCCTGGTATGGGACATGAATCCCTTGGTTGATTCTTCCTGGCACCAAGAGATTAATACAAAGCACCAACCAATGATGCATTTTGAAAATGACCATGACCAAAAGGAGAAAACATTAAAGACAAAGAAATTTGTATGGCTAAGAAATTTCAAAATGCGTAGGAAGTTCATTCTAGAGGTTCCATTTATGCATGCCTCAGGCATAACTCAGTAACTGCCACAGGAAACAATGCCCAAATAGGGATGTTCCTAAGGGCTCTAGAGCCATCCAGACACTATAGTAAGTCACACAGCCCCTTGAAATCAGCACCCACTCTTTAAACCTTACATTAGACTATATGACAACCTATTTCCCAAATGTAACAGAGTTAGACACATTTACAATTTCCCTACTCTTGAGTCTTCTACTTCTTTTATGTGAACCTGTAATTAGTACCTTACCCATTAAGTATGTCTCAGAGACTTATGTCTTCATCTGTTTATGTGCTCCTTGATCCCTGAATCTCAGGAGAGTTGCAGCCAACACCTACTCTCCAGTACATCAAATTCACCCAGGATAAATAAAAAATGATGCCAATGGACAACAACCATCCTGAAAAACAGAGAGTATCTACAACTACAAGCCAAACAGATCCTTCAATCTAGGGCATAAGGTCTAAAACCCCTCTCAATCTGAGGCAGAAAAGGCATAACCATCCCAAAATCCTCAAGGTCGACGGAATGAACAAACATAATGTGGAATGCAACCATCATAAGTAAACCTAATATTATAGAAACAGGAGGAAAAAAATAGCATTGATATAAATATTGTGGTTACCAGATATTCTGAGGGGGAGGGGAGGGATTAATAGGCGAAACATATTGCATTTTTAAGGCATTAGAATGAAATGTAAACCACATTGTAAGCTGTAGACATTGGGTAGTAGCAATGATTCCGTATTATTAATCAATTGTAACATATGTACCATTGTATCTTACATTGTAAGATGTTATTAATAGGGAAATATGTGGGAGGGTAAGGGGTTGGGTTATATGGGAATTCCTTACATTTTCAACTTAATTTTCTGTCATCTAAAACTCTTTTAAAATAATGTTTATTATATATTAAAAAAAGAGAAACTACACAACATTGCTAAAAGAATCCTAAGAAGATTGAAATAAATAGAAAAATATTCCATGTTCATGGGTTGGAAGACTAAATATCATGAAGATTCCAATTCTTCCAAAAACTATTTATAGATTCAATACAATCCTATTAAATTCCCAACAGCCATTTTTATCAGAAATGGAAAAGACAATTATCCAATTTATTTGGAAAGTAAGATGCTCCAAATAGATAAAAGAAGAAGAATGAAGTTTCAGTACCCTTACTACCTGAATTTAAAGGATATTACAAAACTAGAAAGAATGGTACCAAACTCATTTTATGAAGCTTACATCACCCTAACACCAAAACCAGATAAAGATACTCTGCAAAAACAATATTACAGGCCAATATCTCTAATGAATATAGACATAAAAATACTCAATAAAATACTCACAAACAGAATCCAAAAGCACATTAAAAGAACTATATACCACCATCAATTGGGTTTTACCCCAGGTATGCAAGCGTGGTTCAAAACAAGGAAATCAATTAGTGTAATAAACCACATTGAAAATTGAAGAAGAAAAATCACATGATCCTCTTGATTGATGCAGAAAAGGCATTTGACAAAGTACAGCAACAATTCTTGATAAAAACAATCCAAAGGATAACAATGAAGGAAGCTTCCTCAATATGGTAAAGGGCATATATGAAAATCATACAACTGGCATTTACTCAATGGTGAAAGACTGAAAGCTTTCCCAGAGAGATTAGGAACAAGACAAGATGCCCAATGGCACCATTATTATTCAATTTGTGCTACAAGTTCTAGCTAGAGCAATTAGGCTAGACAGAAAATATCAGGCACCCCAATAGGAAAGGAAGAAGTAAAACTTTCACTATTCATTAATGACATGATCCTATATCTTTAAAATCCTGAAAAATCCAAAACAAACTGCTAGAATTAATAGACGAGTTCAGCAATGTGGCGGCATTCAAGGCTAATATGCAAAAATCAATAGTGTTTCTATACACTACTGATTTGCAATCTGATGAAGAAATTAGAAAAAAATCCCACTTATAATAGTGCCTAATACAATCCAATATTTAGGAATAAATTTAACTGAGGACAAAAAGACCTGTATTCAGAAAAATACAAAACACTGCTAAAAAATATGGCATAAAATTATATAAATGGAAGGACATTCCGTGTTCATTGACTGGCAGACTAAATATTGTTAAGAAATCAATTCTACTGAAACTGATTTACAGATTCAATGCAATCTCATTAAAAATTACAATAACCTTTTTTGCAGAAATTGAAAATCTAATGATCAAAATTATTTGGAAGGTTACAAGTCCCCAAATGGCCAAAAATATCTTAAAAAAGAATGAAATTGGAAGATTCTCACATCTTGACTTTAGAGCATATTACTTAGGTATATTGGTGACTACAGTATGTTTTGTCATAAGGACAGATCAGAACTCAGAAACTGACCCTCACATCCTCAGTCAACTGAATTTTGACAAGGCTATTAAGCCCAAACAGCTGGGCCAGAACAGTCTATACAACAAATGGTGCTGAGATAAAAGGATAGTCATATCCAGAAGAAAGAAAGAAGACCGCTATTTCATGCCTTATAAAAAATTAACTCAAAATGCATCAAGGATTTAAATATAAAAACAACAACCATAAAACTCCCAGAAGAAAATGTATGAATACATCTTTAAAATCTTATGGTAAGTGGTAGTTTCTTAAACCTGATGCCCAAAGCATGAGCAACAACAACAAAAATAAATGGGACCTCCTCAAAATTCAACACTTTTGCACCTCAAAGGACTTTGTCAAAAGGGTGAAAAGGCAGCTTACTCAATGGGAGTAAATATTTTGCAATCACATATCCGATAAGGGTTTAATATCCATGATATAAAAGGAGATCATAGAACTCACCAATAAAAAGACAAAGTATGAGAGTAAAAAATGGACAAAAGACATGAACAGACAACTGTCCAAAGAAGAAATACAAATGGCAAAGAAACTCATGAAAAAATGTTCAACATCACTAGCAATTTGGGAAATGCAAATCAAAACTACAAAGAAATATCATTTCACGTCTACATTGAATGCTATTGAAGTCAGAAAACTGTAAATGTTGAAGAGAATGTGGTGAGATCAGAATGCTTATTCACTGTTGGTGGGAAAGTAGAATAGCACAGCAACTGAGGGACTGTTTGACAATTCCTAAGGAAGTTGAATATAGACTTGCCATGGAACCTGGCAAAACCATTGCTTGGTATATACCCTGAAGCTCTGAGAGCAGTGACTCTAATAGACATCTACACACTGGTGTTCATAGCAGAATTATTCATGATGGCCAAACATTAGAAATAACCCAGGTGTCCATCATTTGATGAATGGATAAACAAATTGTGGAGTATACACACAATAGATTATTATGCAGCAGTAAGAAGAAATGAAGTTGTGAAAAATATGACAACATGGATGAACCTGGAGGACTTCATGTTTAGTGAAGCAAGCCAGTCACAAAAGAATATTATATGATTGCATTATTATGAATTAAATATATTATGTGAAATATGAATAGGGTTAGAATTGCATATATAAGGCCATTTTTCTTTAAAGATGAACAAATGTAAGTTAATAGTATAAAATGTTAATGTCAGACAAAAAACACATTATACTAGCTGAAGGAGACCAGACACAGAATACTACATATTGTATGATTCCATTTAAACAAAATATAAATATAAATGAATTTATAAAAATGTAAGATTAGTAGTTATATAGGTCTGACGAAGGAATGCTAAGGGGTGTGGAGTCTTTCTTTTTGGAGTAGCGAAACTACTAAAATTTTTGCGATGATGAATGTACAACATTGTGATTATACTAAAAGCCTTTGATTATACACTTTGAATAGAATATCCAGAAACAGCAGCTTTGTACAGTGGGGAAAGTATAGAGTGACTGAGAAGTGAGGAATTTTCTTGTTTGTCTGTTTTTCATTTATTATTATTACTGAAATAATGAAAATGCTCCAATAATGATTAAAGTTATGAATGCAGAACTATGTATTTACAGCAAATATCATTGATTGTACACTTTTAATGAATTACATGTTTACTAATATGTATCAATAAAGTTTTTTAAATGGGCAAAAGACTTGAACTGACACTTTTCCAAAAAAAGGCATATGGTTGGCTAAAAAGCCCATGAAAAATTGCTCAATGTGCCTAGGAGTTAGGGAAATGCAAATCACACCTCATTTCACACCTGCTTGACTGGTTCCTATTCAACAAACAGAAAACTATAAGTTTCGGAGAGGATGTGGAGCAATAGGGGCACTCTTTCATTGCTGGTAGGAAGGTAGAATGGTGCAGCCACTGTGGAGGACATTTGGTGTTTCCTCTGAAAGCAAAGTATAGAATGGCCATATGATCCAGGAATTACTCTACTAGGTATATACCCGAAGAATTGAAGACAGAGACATGAATAGAAATATACAAAAGGATATTAGCAGTGGCATTATTCACAATTGCCAAAAGATGGAAGCAACCCAAGTGTCCATCAACATAGGAATGCATAAAAATGTGATATATCTATATGGTGGGATGTTATTCATTTGTAAGAAGCAACCTCGAGCTGTAAGAAAGAATATATATGAACCTGAAGGACCTTATGTTGAGTGAAATAAGGCAGACACAAAAGGACAAATATTGCATAATTTCAATGATATGAATTAAGTATAGTGAGCAGGGAGCATGGAGGTAGAGTTTGGAAGATAGGTTACCAGGAGATAGAATGGAATAGAGAATGTGAGCAAATGCTTATTGTCTGCTGAATTTATAAACAGGTTGATTGTAATTGTTTGGAATTGCCAGAGGCGATGGTAACACACCCAGGTGAATATAATTAACAGCACTGAAGTGTGTGTGTGAATAGGTTGAAAGGAGAAGTTTTGGGTTATGCATGTTGCTAGAAGGAAAGCTAGAGTAAAAACAGGGGTCAATATTAAAAGTGAACACTGGGTAGGCAGAGGATTGTTGTTAATAAAACAGATAAAAGAAACCTCTTTCAGAAACTATAACAAAGTTATAGCTCTAGTTCAGAGTGTTGATAGTGCTGTGGTATATGGGGAAAATGCACCTAAAGCATACTTCAGTGGGATATAAATGTATTCTTGTTGTCATAGGTAAGTTTCCTGGTTAGATAGTGGCACACACAGTAGCTGCCAAAATATTAAAATTTGCTCCTGGAGAAGTCCTGCTGCTTTCTCAAACAGCATTGCAAAAATTTCTGGAATATGTAAGGCTTGCCCAATAAAAGGAAACAGTCCATTAGGTCAATCACTTGAACTTGCTACTTGGACTTACGAAGTTTATTCCTGTAATAATGAAACTAACTTCATTATACTTAATGCCTAAATGTTACCTCTTCAATGCCTCCTTGTCCTCAAAACTGGCCTCTCCCTAAGCCAAACTCAGGAAATAAATATATTACCCACCCCTAAATGTGGGACTTGATTCCCAGAAATAAGCCTCCCTAGGCACTGAGGGAATATTAACAAGCATTAATCAGAGATGCATTTAGAAAGAGACCTTGATGAAAAGGGGGAAATATGAAATAAAACAAAGTTTTTATGGCTAAGATATTTCAAAATAAGTTGGGTAGTTATTCTGGAGGTCATGCTTACGCAGATCTTGGGCAGACTTTACAAACTGGCACTGTAAATAAAGCCTCAATTAAAAGTGCTCCCAAGGGCTCTAGGATAATCTGGACACTCTTGGCAAACCACACAGTATCATGAAAACAACCTCTCTCAGTGGCCCCTATGTGGAAACATATGAAAATCTATTTCTACAATATCACATAATTAGACACACTTATAATTCTGCTGCTCATGATTCTTCTACTCCTTTTATTTGAACTTGTAATTTTCAATGTATCTGTTAAATATATCTCTCAGAGACTTATTAATAAATCTTTGCATTGTTCAAAGGTTGGTTGAGCCCTGAAATCCAGCAGAGTTGAAGTCAACTCCTATTCTTCAGTTCTTCAGGTTTGCCCTTGAAAACTAATAAAATGATGATGATGGACAAGTTCCATCCCCAAAGAAGGAGTATCTTCAATTGCAAGCAAAACAATTCTATTATTCTGGTTCATAATGTCTAAATCCCATCTCAGCTAGAAGGAGTAAGAATGGACATCATATCAAATCCCACAAGATTTAGGAATGAAGTGGGGATGTAACCCCAGACCAAAGCAGATTTAGTGTTATTGCATTTATTATCTTGCATTAATGAATAACTTTTAACATTGATATGAAAAATAAAATGAAATAATAAAATAAAATAAAATAAAAGATAGCATTCTTAACTATGGTATGTCCCAAATGAAACTGGAACTTAATCCAATAATTGGCAGCTTTATAAAGAGAAAGCCTCCTGGAGAAGGAGAAACTGGCAGTCAATGGAATTCAGAAGAGAAAGGAAAGAACATTGCCATGTGCATTGCTATGCTACAGAAAAGCTAAGAACCAAAGGATCCATGCAGTCAATCAAGAATGCCACAGTCTTCTTGGAGAGAGCATCCCCTTACTCAGGCCTCAAATTTTTACTTCTCCTAGCCTCAAAACCATGAGGAAATAAAATCATATCATTCAAGGCAACTTATTATATTACTTTTGTTTCAACATCTGGGAAACAATGACGTAGATATTAAATGGTGAAGGAGCATGATATACTCAATATTCCCACAAATGTTTAGAAATACAGATAGTTGTACAGACAGACAT